>JAIUCV010001759.1:0-65664 GCA_026724425.1 Erythrophleum ivorense | reverse complement strand
GGTTAAACAGGAATTCAAGACATCATGGGTGATGAAAGAGATGAAGTGCCGCAAGATGCTATGATGCAGATGCTCACTGCCATGAGAGAAGAGATGCGGAGCATGGGAGAGCAAGTAGGAACGTTGAGGGCGGAGTTTGGAGTCCGTATTGGTCGTCTTGAGCAGCCAAGACCAGTGGCTGCTAGAGGAGCTCCTGTACAGGAAGAACAACTCACGGATGATGACATGCCAGAGCTGGAAGATGATCCACCTGATCCTCTTCGACGACAGCAACAGAGGAGAGCAGATCCTCTACAGAGGAATCAAGCTCGTGAAATAGAAGCAAGGGGACAGAACCATGATATTAAGCTAACCCCTCCTACTTTTGCAGGAAAGTCTAATCCGGAGGTGTACATGGACTGGGAAAGACGACTTGAGCACATCTTCGAGTGCTATGGTTACAATGAGCGCAAGAAGGTTGCTGTAGCAGCGGCTCAGCTCACAGACAATGCATTGGCATGGTGGGACAGAAACGTAGCCGAGAGGAGAAGGCAACGTTTTGGACCAGTAGCCACGTGGAGTGACATGAAATTCCTCCTGAGGTTAAGGTATGTGCCTGAGCATTATCATAGAGACTTACAGAAACGTTTTCGTAAGTTGTCTCAGGGAACAAGGAGTGTTGATGAGTATTTTGAGGAGTTTGAGAAGCTGATGAACTCGCTGGAGCTAGAGGAGTCCGAGGAGGCTTTAATGGCGCAGTTCATAGATGGCTTGCAAGAAAGAATTGCCCGGAAGGTGGAGAGAGCTCAATACAGTGGACTACATGAGCTGTTACACCTCTCTGTTCAAGTCGAGCAGCAGATCAAGCGCAAGACTTCCCTCAGCCAAAGGAACAGAACATCCCAGCCTTGGACGGCGAGTAGTTCTAAGCCCTTAGACAAGGGCAAGACAGTGGAGATTGATTCCCGATTCAAGGGAAAGAGCAATGAGAACTCAAAATTCACTCGACCAGAGCAAGGTAAGTCTTCAATTAATGATTCAAGAACTCGTGACATTGTTTGTTTTAAGTGTCAAGGCAGGGGACACATATCAAGAGATTGTCCGAACCGACGAGTGATGATCATTACCTCAACCGGAGACTATGAGACAGAAGAAGAGCAAGAGGATGAGCAAAGTGCTCAAGACGAAGAGGTTGAGTACCCGGATAGAGGAGACCTTCTGGTGACCAGGAGAGTCCTTAGTGTACTTGTAAACCCGGCAGAGAAAGCTCAAAGAGAAAACCTCTTCCACACTCGTTGTACCATCAATGGCAAGGTATGCAATCTTGTGATTGATGGAGGTTCTTGCACTAATGTAGCTAGCGAGTTTTTGGTAGACAGGTTAGGTCTTGAGAAGACTAAGCACCCCAAGCCGTATCCCTTACAATGGCTCAATGAGGAAGTTGAGATGAAGGTCACAGAACAAGTGGTTGTGCCGTTTAGCGTGGGGAGATACCAAGATCAAGTCACTTGTGATATCTTGCCTATGCACGCCGGACACCTGCTGCTTGGTAGACCTTGGCAGTTTGATCGATCCACCATCCATAATGGTCGGACAAACTACTACTCTTTTGTGCACAATGACCGTAAGTACAATCTTGCACCTCTCAGCCCAACCGAGGTACATGAATTTTATGTGCATATGAATAAAGAGGTTAAGAAGAGTAAGTCTAGTCTTTATATATCTTCTAGTAAGGTATGTAAGACCCTTGGTGCCAAGGGCACCGTGCTACTGATGATCTTTAAAGAGTGTTTGAGCGCAGGATTAGGTGCTCTGGAGGTTCCTGATCAAGTGAAATCTGTCTTGGACAAGTTCCGCGATGTGTTTCCTGAGGAGATGCCCCCTGGCTTACCACTAATCCGAGGCATAGAGCATCAAATTGACCTCGTCCCTGGCTCTGCCTTACCCAACAAGGCTGCTTACCGAATGAATCCTGAGGAGTCCAAAGAGTTGGAGAAGCAAGTGAGAGAGCTGATGGAGAAGGGATATATCCGAGAGAGTTTAAGCCCTTGTGCTGTGCCAGTGCTCTTAGTTCCCAAGAAGGATGGGACATGGAGAATGTGTGTGGACTGTCGAGCCATAAACAACATAACTATCAAGTATAGGCACCCCATACCACGTCTTGACGACATGCTTGACGAGTTAAGTGGATCTACTCTCTTCTCTAAAGTAGATTTGAAGAGTGGCTATCATCAGGTCCGAATGCGTGAAGGAGATGAGTGGAAAACCGCATTCAAAACCAAACAGGGTTTGTATGAATGGCTAGTCATGCCTTTTGGCTTGACCAATGCGCCAAGTACATTCATGCGCCTCATGAACCAGGTTCTTCGTGCTTATATCAGTAAATTTGTAGTTGTTTACTTTGATGATATACTTATATACAGTAAGAACCTTAATGATCATCTCAAGCATCTCGAACTAGTGCTCAAATCACTTCGCAAGGAAGGCCTATATGCTAACCTTAAGAAGTGCACCTTCTGTACTAATGAGCTTGTTTTCTTAGGCTTTGTAGTGAGTGAACAGGGGCTAAGAGTAGATGAGGAGAAGATCAAGGCTATCAAGGAGTGGCCTACACCAACTACAATTGGTCATGTGAGAAGCTTTCACGGGTTAGCAAGCTTCTATAGGAGATTTGTGAGAGACTTTAGCACCGTAGCTGCACCCCTCACCGCCGTGGTCAAGAAGAACGTGCCTTTCTCTTGGGGACCAGCTCAAGAGGCCGCATTCACGACATTAAAGGAGCGGTTAACAGAAGCACCAGTTCTTGCCTTACCCGATTTTGAGGAGATGTTTGAAGTGGAGTGTGATGCTTCTGGTTTGGGTATAGGAGCTGTACTACATCAAAGAAAACGACCAGTGGCGTTCTTCAGTGAGAAGCTAAGTGGAGCTACACTTAACTACCCCACTTATGACAAGGAGTTGTATGCATTGGTCAGAGCATTGGAGACATGGCAACACTACCTCTTGTCGAAAGAGTTTGTAATACACACGGATCATGAAACTCTGAAGCACTTGAGAGGCCAGACTTCACTCAAGAGGAGGCATGCTAAGTGGCTGGAGTTCATCGAGACCTTCCCTTATGTGATCAAGTATAAGAAGGGAAAGGAGAATGTTGTAGCCGATGCCTTATCCAGGAGACATGCGCTGATTGCTACCATGGAGGCTAAGGTGCTCGGGTTTGAGCACATCAAGGAGCTATACAAGGAGGATCGTGAGCTAGGAGAAGCTTACCAGGCGTGTGCAAAAGGAGCCTTCGGTCCTTTTTACTTACATGATGGTTTTCTTTTCAGGGACAAGCGCTTGTGCATTCCTCAAGGCTCGATGAGAGAGCTTATACTTAAAGAAGCTCACGGAGGTGGCCTCATGGGACACTTTGGCGTGGACAAGACACTAGCACTAGTGGTTGATCACTTCTATTGGCCACACCTCAAGAAGGATGTGGAGAGACATTGCTCTCGCTGTGTTATTTGCCATAAAGCCAAGTCCAGGTTACATCCTCACGGTCTTTACTTAACTTTGCCTATTCCTAACGCACCATGGGTGGATATTTCTATGGATTTTGTGCTAGGTTTGCCTAAGATCAACCACAAAGACTCAATCTTTGTTGTTGTGGATCGTTTTTCCAAGATGGCTCACTTCATACCATGTGATAAGACAAACGATGCTACACAAACCGCTGATCTGTTCTTTAAGGAAGTAGTACGTTTACATGGAGTGCCAAGAACTATTGTCTCTGATCGAGATACTAAGTTCTTAAGTCATTTCTGGAGGACCTTGTGGAGAAAGCTTGGTACCAAGCTTTTGTTTTCCACAACCTGTCATCCTCAAACGGATGGACAGACCGAAGTGGTAAACCGTACTCTCTCTACTCTCTTAAGAGTTACACTTGGTCGTAATTTGAAAACATGGTTGGATTGCTTGCCTTTCATTGAATTTGCTTATAACCATGCTACTCATTCTGCTACTAAGAAGTCTCCATTTGAGATTGTTTATGGTTTTAATCCACTAACCCCTCTTGATCTCTCGCCAATTCCACAAGTTGAGCAAGTTAATCTAGATGGTCTCAGGAAAGGAGAGTTTATTAAGAAACTACATGAGAAGGTCCGAGAGAACATCCTCAAGAAGACCGAGAGCTACAAGAGACATGCTGATAAGGGACGCAAGGAGCTCGTGTTTGAACCAGGAGAATGGGTCTGGCTACACCTCAGACCAGAGAGGTTCCCAGACAAGAGGAGTTCAAAGCTTGCGCCTAGAGGAGATGGCCCATTCAAAGTCCTAGAGAAGATCAATGACAATGCTTACCGTTTGGAACTCCCTGGTGAGTTTAATGTATCACATAGTTTTAATGTTACTGATCTATCTCCTTATGAAGATGCAGATGAAACCGTTTTGAGGTCAAAACCTCTTGAAGAGGGAGGGAATGATGAGGACATCAACCCTACTAAGGCCCTAGAGGACATACCGGTGGTCAAGGATTCACCAATGACTCGCTCCAAGACCAGGAGACTTAGAGAAGGATTCAATGAAGCTGTTGAGACCCTCCTCAACACCATGAACCTTGGAGACTTCCTCAACACCCCACCTCCAGGCGACAATCTCTCGAGAAACCTCTTGAGCAACCCCGTTGCACCGGAGCTAGCCTTAATGGAGGACTTTGCACGCATGAGCCTAAAGGAGGATCAACCTCAACCAAAGCACTATAAGACTGTTTACTTGGCAGGTAATGTAGTTCAAAACATCAAGGATCCCACCAAGGACAAGTCGGAGCTTGAGGACATGGCCAAGACCAGCAATGTAGCCGAGAAGGAACATGAAGACGTTTTGGGAGCTACTGAAGAGGAAACACTTGAAGATCTTCATCAAATCAACTCCAAAGGACCTGAAGAAGAAGACTTCATCATTGGACCAGCAAGGAACGGACCAGAACAAGACAAGTTCTTCTCAACACCACTTGAGCTCATTCCGCGCCAAAAGCAGGTATTTTCAATTTATACAATTTGTGCAGGTAAGGGCGAGTATCCCAGTGGTTCTTAGGCTCAAAGACAACCCCAGTTCGAGCCTCAGAAGAAGCTACACGAATTTGGTTTGTTTTGGTTTAGTTTAAGTGTTATTTCCTTTTCTTGTATTTTTCCTTATTTTTGCATTTCTTTGTTTCTGTTCAAGAGAGCGTGATGTGCTTTCTTTCCTTATTTGAATTTCGGCCTTAGGGCTAGCTGAAGAGCTGTTTATAAAGCTCCCCTGCAGCTTTGTATTTTTGGTTACCCTTGATTATCAATAAAATAACGTATTTCTTCTTTGCTCAAAGCCGCCGCTTTGCTTAGAACCCTAGCTTGTCTCTTGCGTGTGCGATTCACCAAGATCAAGTGTTTTGCTGTATCAGAGAGTCCTTCATCCTCTCTGTGGTGCCATCGATCCATCCTCAAGTCCATCATTTCGTTCATACAAGAGAGAGCGTGAAAGCCAGCTTGTTGAACACCATATCGATTCAAGTCTTGTGGATTCAAGCCTTGTCTTACCACCCCCATCCATTGATCTAGAGGAGAGAGCGTTAAAGCCAGCCTTTAGATCCCATCCACCACCTCTTGCCGACAGATCTAAGCCTCACCACCGAGTCTTACATCACTGTGGCACATGTCCATACTCAGAATGGACTTGCTGAATCATTCATTAAACGAATACAATGGATTGCTCGATGATATCATCATATTTTTCATGTTTTCACTAAGTATTCATTGGTATTTTCAAATGTTTTCAATAAGGTTCTATGCCTTTAAAGTAGTTTTCTTGTATTTGTTGGTTTTGAAGTCTTAACAGGTTAAATTATCAAAAAGGATTCAAAAAGGAGCAAAAGAGCCTCAAACCATGATCCATGCAAGTTTCCAAGTCAAGAGCATCAATATAACTCCATTTGTCCGATTCTCGCATTTGGACAGAACCGGAGTATCCGAAAGATAACCGCGGCAAGGGGTCTTCCCGACGTCCAAAAATCATGATCTTGGTCTTGATGGATAGATATTTGAGTTATGCATCACGACGAAGTGGATTCAAGTAATATGGATTAACCATCACGGAGATACTCTTTTTCTCCCAAGACGTGTCCGCCAGGCGAGTAAACGAAGCCCATGGAGACTTAGCGCCACCAAATGGCCCGGAATGCAGCGGCATGGACCTTGTCTCGACTTAACACAAGCTCAGCTTGCTTTTGGTGGTTTACTTGTCCTAAACCCTGTCCAATCACGTCGCAAATCATCAAAGCCGGTTAACCGGAAAGTTTCCTTTTTCGGCTCATCACAACCCTAGCGACTTCAAGCCTATAAATACAATGTTTTTAGCCTTTGGAGGAAGAGAGCCACGAGTGTATTGTGCAAAAGAGAGAGCAGCCATCAAGGAGGAGAAGCCCTAGGTGGTGCGCCGTCCAGAAGGAAGAAGGAGGCGCCGTTCAACTCATTGCACTCGCATTCATCTTTGTTCTTTCATCTTTTCCTTTTCCCTTTTGTACTTTGGATCGAAAGTTATCAAGGGATTCGACTTGTTCTTCATCAGAGAAGCCTCTTTCAATCCTTTATCTCTTTTTATACTTGCATAATGATATCAACCTTGCCTTGCTTGCTTGATCTTAGTATGTCCGAGTAGATCCCCTCGTTAGGCCGAGGGAGATCGATGGACTCTTGATATGTTTTGACTTGTTTGATTGCATAAAACGGGATTTACTCTTTTGGTTCTTCATCTTTGCTTGCTCTTATTGCTTGTTGTTAGGAAAGCGCGCCTCAACAACTCGAATTTAGGTTGATACACTCTCCAAAAGCTTGTTGTATTGCCGAAACTAGTATTTGATGAGCTAAGTGTCTTAGGCTTCCAAAAGTCGACCTAAGGAACTTAGTGAACAATCACAACTTGAACATTGATTAATGCATGCTTATAACTTGTAATAACCATCGAAAGTTGAGTCTATTAGGTTGTTTATGCATAGTGGCCGGAGCCACAAAAGTGGAAAGGCTATACATTAGTGTTGTGAGTTCAAGGCGGTTTATAAATTATCCCATGCAATCTCTTGTCATTTCATTGAAAGTTTCCATTGATTTTCCCTTGCCTAACATCTTTCCCATCTTGTTTACAACCTCATTCACTTACTCACTTGTTTTCATTAGATATTAAGACCACCCCACACTCATATCTTCGTTCTAGCTACTTATCACTCAACATAAACTTGAAACGAAATCTCTCTTCCTTGTGTTCGACCCCGACTTACCACGGCTGTGCACTTGCAGCTCTACCAAGTTGGGTTATAAATTGTATTAGTTTGAAGCATAAAACCCAACGCATCAAGCTCTTTGGCGCCGTTGCCGGGGAGGAGTTGCATTTCTTTCAAGTTTCTTGATTGATTTTTAGTCTAGTTCTTTTTATTTTTGCATTTCATTTTCTGTTTTTCATAAAACTCTAAAAAACCATAAAAATTTTACTTAATCCTCTTTCTTTGTGTCTCTTAGGTGCATGACAAGAAGGTCCAATCCGGATAATACCATAGAAGAAGATCTTGACATTGACCAACTTGAAAGAACACTTAGGCGGCAAAGAAGAGAAAGAATGAATCAAGGCGGGGAAGCCGCGGCACAAGGAGAACAACAACAAGCCGCTGACCAAGAGAAACAACCACAAGTCCCCCACGTCCAACAAGGAGCTGGAGCTGATCAGGCGGCACAAGGCGGAGCCATTCCTCAACCAAACGTTCAACAACAACCTCCGGGTGCAGCCGATCAACCGCAACAGCCGCAACAACAACAACCGGGTCAACAAGACGCCGGTCAGCCACCAAACCAGCATCATCAAAACCCCATTGGCGGTCACCAAGGGATGCCTCAAGCTCAACCACATCAGCCTCCACGGAGAGCACAATTCGCTCAGCATCCAAGGCATCCGACTATGGGAGATTTTGATTCATCCGATGCATTCTTCTTGGATAGGAATCCAATCCGACCACCACAGCCTCCAAGGAACGACTTTGAGATCAAGCCACAAATCATTACCTTGGTGAAACAAAACCAATTCCATGGTTTGTCCACTGAACATCCACTTGACCATGTCGACACCTTTGAGGAGATATGTAGCACTACTCGGATCAATGGAGTGTCACCGGACTACTTCAAGTGCAAGTTGTTTACCTTCTCTCTTAGTGACAAGGCACTTAGATGGGTAAAGTCTCTGCCACCTCAATCCATTACAACATGGAATGAATACAAAGGAGCTTTCTTAAACCAATTCTATACCAAGCAAAGATCAAACTCTATAAGGAGCAAGATATCCGGGTTTAAGCAAGCACCAATGGAGTCTTTCTATGAAGCTTTGGAGCGCTTCAAGGAGTATGCAAGAGATTGCCCTAACCATGGTTTCTCAGAAGGTAACCTTTGGAACATCTTCTACAATGGGATTGATCACAAGTACAAGCTTTCACTTGACACCGCGAGCAATGGCAACTTCATGACCAAATCGGTGCCGGAGGCTAAGCTTTTGATAGAAAACCTTGCTGCAAGTGATTCCAATGCATGCCCTGAGTACAATAGAGGAGTGAGAACCACGAGCTCATCATCGAAATCGGCTCAAATCATGGAGTTGAAGAACATGGTCTCACAACTACTAAAGAGCAACCGAGGAGTGCATGCGGTCGATGATGTCTTGGCCACTAATGAAGAGCCTCTCATGGAGTTTATGAGAGATGGAGCAGAAGAGAATCAAGAGGAAGTCAACTACATAGGAGGTAACTACGGGAATAGAGGATACAATCAGCCATTCCGCCCCCATCCCAACCTCTCTTACCGAAGCACCAATGTGGAGAATCCAAATGATCAAGTCAATCCGGGCCAAAACACTTATCAAGGAGGCCAAAACGCTTACCAAGGAGGTCAATACCAGCCTAAGCAACAATTCTATCCTAAGGGAGTCTACCAAGTGAAGCAGCCACTCACTTTCCCCCAAGGAGTTGCACCGGCTCAACAAGAAGAGAAAGTAGATGTGGCGGTTAAGAAATATATGGAGGAGCAAAGACAAGCTACCAAGAGCTTACATGAGAAGATGGATCACATGTTTGGTGATCTAAACAATAAGTTTGGGACGTTGTCAACACACGTCCAGAAGTTAGATGTTCAAGTCTCTCAAACAGCCGAGGCGGTTAAAAAGCAACAAGAGGTAAATCCGCAAAAGTTTTGTAGTGTTGTTTCATCCAAAGAGGATCCACCGGCCATTGTCTCCATACCATCTCAAGAAGAAGAAAGAGAAGATGAGCCTAAGGAGAGGTACAAACCAGAGACGTATACATGGGAGTCAAGGCGAGCTTACAAGAGAAGGCTTGACAACAAGCCGCTGCTTAAACAAGGAGATCCCGGGAAGTTTGTGATCCCCGCTTGTATCAATGGATACCAACTCACCGATTGCTTGTGTGATAGTGGAGCAAACGTGAACCTCATGTCTCTTGCACTAGCCAAAGATTTGGGATTCAAATATTTCAAAGAGCCTAAGGTGAGAGTGGAGTTTGCGGATCTATCAAGCATGGAGCCTTATGGAGTGCTTGAAGATGTTATGCTAGAGATTGGAGAAAGACATGTCCCAACTGATTTCCAAATCATGGTATGGGAAGGATCAAAGAGGAATCAGCTGATTCTTGGTACCCCATTCTTAGCCACAGCCGGGGCGGTCATCAATTACATGAGAAACCAACTAACACTTGGTCATGTCCGGCAAGACATCTTTTTCCCAAGCGTCAACTTTAAACAAGCTCCAAGTGCAGTCAAACTACCACCAGAAAGGAGCACACTCATGCCAAGAGAAGGAGCCGAGCGGCCAAGAAGCACCAAGAAGGGCGAGCCCTACCCTAAACCAAAAGAAGCGATGAAACCGTTGAAGCCGAAGCATGAGAATGTCTTCAAGGATATTCACTCGGTCTTGTCATCGTCTTTTGACAATCATGGAGCTGAAGAAGAACCTGACGGTGTGCCTAAGTCCTTTGCCAGCATAAGAATCCTTCTCCCAAAGGATCCGGACCCCAAAGATGAGCAAACCGCAAAGGAGAAACTCGGAAAAACCTTAAAACTTTTTCCGAGAGCTTTGGTCTTCCAGGACGACATGGAAGATGATCATGGAGAGCCCAAACCACCTCATGAGCCACCTGAACCAGAATGCGAAGACACCAAAGGGATCCTAAACCCTTTGGCCGATCACATCCGCACCTAATCAAACAAATAAAAAAGGGAGTCAAGCTAGATGACTTTAAAACAAGCGCTTTGTGGGAGGCAACCCACACGGTATTTTTCTTTTCCTTTTTCATTTTTAGTTTTCACATCATTATTGCATGCATTTTGTTAGGATGAGAAACCAAGAGGAGACCAAACAAGAAAATGTCCCACCCATTCATCTCACCCTTGTCCAAACCGACACCAAGGAGCGGGCAACGGCTGGGAATACTAAAGGAAGGAAGCCGAATCATTTCGGTCAAAGAAAATCACCAAACGGTCGAGTAAAATTCAAGATATTCCATCCGGCGTGATTCTCTCGACCAAACGGGTGCAACGAAGGACCATCTTGCCCTCTCTCACAATCCGTGTTACCAAAGTCCACCAAACTTCACAGGCGACCATACAACACCATATTGGTCAGCAAATCCAAAAGATAGGACGGAGAAATGTGAACGGATGAGGAGATACGCACGAATGCCACATCCGGTCGATGCCGGGTCACCGAAGGCCGACAAAAACCGAAATCACGGCATGGAGACACCACCACCTGGAAATGGATTCTTGGAGCTTCAAAATCACCATTCCAAAAGAAAATCAGGGAACGAACGAGCCAAATTCAAGGACGGTCAAAAATCTCTTCCCGGAGACGATTAGACCATGTTGTGAAGGAAGTCTCACACCGCTCATCCATTTGCCCTCAGACTTCCCCAGTGCACATAAAATGTGAAGTTGGTCGGTGGAATTTCAAGCTCGGTCAGGAAATTCGTCACCGTTTGAGCTGTGGTCTATTGCACTATCATCCGGTCGACCGGATAGACCACCAAATGATGAAACTCCCAAACCGCTCGTTTGTTTGACCTGAAACTTCACCACTGCTCCTAAAATATATGATTGGTCGGTGAAATTTAAAGATAGGTCGGCGAAATGTTGACGGTCCGAGCTGTGGTCCATCACATTACCTCACGGCCATCAGGAGGATCCACCCGACACCGGATCTTCAAATCTGCTCGACCAAACGACCTGAAACTTCACCAGCAGCTCTAAAACATCATATTGGACGGTAAATTTTCAATCCCGTTCATAAAATTCTTAATGGTTTGTCATGTGGTTCATAGCACTCATTCCGGGTTAACCGAATGAGACGTAAACGACCGAAATGCAAACCAAAGGAATTCGGGCCTTGACCTTCAACACCTACTGCCCACTCATGCCTCCAGAAGAGCCCCATTCCGTCGTCTGACTATGATCTTCATTACCATTGGTCATCACTTGGTAACATCATTCTAACCTTTCCCTTTTTTCAAATTTATTATGTATTTCACCTCTCTTAATCTAATTTTTCTTACACCGGGACGGTGCAAGTTAAGTCTTGGGGGATTATACTAATAAGTTTGTTCACTTTGACATTTTTGTTTGCATTGTTTTCATTTCATCGAGTCGTTTTTATTGAGTCAAAACTTTTGTCGAGAATTATGACTTTATCTTGGACCTAACCATTGTTGTGCATGCGTTTAAGTGACCATTGATCAGTATTTGGCAGTCTACTTCATCACATGTGCACCATGAGTGGATTGATCTACCAAAAAACATCCACACCTCCAAGGGCTTAAGAAGGATACATCTTTGACTCCGCACCTTAATGAACTTAACCTTCTCGGCTTGGGGCTTGGTTTTACAAAGGGTACGACTCCTCATCCTCACCAAATAGTGAAAGTCTATGTGAGTTCGGTTTCCCCTCTCTCTCCCCTTCAATTTAAGAAAAAGCACCAAGGTCCAAGTAACCGGGGATTAGGTGGCAACAACCATCAATACTCGCATCTATGGAAGACCCTTTGATCCAAGTAACCGGGGATTAGGTGGCTACAACCATCAATACTCGCGTCTATGGAAGATCCACCAAAAACCTCCACAAAGAGGAGAAGAAGTCGAATAAAAAAAATACTATGCTACCCTAAAAAAGGGATGAATCGACTTAAGAAGTGAGAAGAGAGAGAGGTGAAACAAGAGCCAAGACATGTGTTTTATAAAAGAGGATGGGTAAGAGTCTATAACCCCTTTGATCGATACTCCCTAGTTGAGACCACACCTTTAGAAACTAAAGGAGTCAAGGGTGGAGAATTTGGATGGCCTAAAGAGAAGTGGATTGCTTTGGGATGATTGCAAAACTCATGGTATGTACTTTCTTGTTCTTAATTCTCAATACCGCTGCTGATTTGTGTGGATTACTAAAACAAAGGTCAACATGGATTTCCAAAAAGATTTAAGAGTTCTCACGTTTTCAAACCTCTTTTCCTTTCTTAGTTTGCTTGAGGACAAGCAAAGGCTAAGTCTGGGGGAGTTGATATCATCATATTTTGCATGTTTTCACTAAGTATTTATTGGTATTTTCAAATGTTTTCAATAAGGTTCTATGCCTTTAGAGGTAGTTTTCTTGTATTTGTTGATTTTGAAGTCTTAACAGGTTAAATTATCAAAAAGGATTCAAAAAGGAGCAAAAGAGCCTCAAACCATGATCCATGCAAGTTTCCAAGTCAAGAGCATCAATATAACTCCATTTGTCCGATTCTCGCATTTGGACAGAACCGGAGCATCCGAAAGATAACCGCGGCAAGGGGTCTTCCCGACGTCCAAAAATCATGATCTTGGTCTTGCTGGATATATATTTGTGTTATGCATCACGACGAAGTGGATTCAAGTCATTTGGATCAACCATCACGGAGATACTCTTTTTCTCCCAAGACGTGTCCGCCAGGCGAGTAAACGAAGCCCATGGAGACTTAGCGCCACCAAATGGCCCGGGATGCAGCGGCATGGACCTTTTCTCGACTTAACACAAGCCCAGCTTGCTTTAGGTGGTTTACTTGTCCTAAACCCTGTCGAATCACGTCGCAAATCATCAAAGCCGGTTAACCGGAAAGTTTCCTTTTTCGGCTCATCACAACCCTAGCGACTTCAAGCCTATAAATACAATGTTTTTAGCCTTTGGAGGAAGAGATCCGCGAGTGTATTGTGCAAAAGAGAGAGCAGCCGTCAAGGAGGAGAAGCCCTAGGTGGTGCGCCATCCAGAAGGAAGAAGGAGGCGCCGTTCAACTCATTGCACTCGCATTCATCTTTGTTCTTTCATCTTTTCCTTTTCCCTTTTGTACTTTGGATCGAAAGTTATCAAGGGATTCGACTTGTTCTTCATCAGAGAAGCCTCTTTCAATCCTTTATCTCTTTTTATACTTGCATAATGATATCAACCTTGCCTTGCTTGCTTGATCTTAGTATGTCCGAGTAGATCCCCTCGTTAGGCCGAGGGAGATCGATGGACTCTTGATATGTTTTGACTTGTTTGATTGCATAAAACGGGATTTACTCTTTTGGTTCTTCATCTTTGCTTGCTCTTATTGCTTGTTGTTAGGAAAGCGCGCCTCAACAACTCGAATTTAGGTTGATACACTCTCCAAAAGCTTGTTGTATTGCCGAAACTAGTATTTGATGAGCTAAGTGTCTTAGGCTTCCAAAAGTCGACCTAAGGAACTTAGTGAACAATCACAACTTGAACATTGATTAATGCATGCTTATAACTTGTAATAACCATCGAAAGTTGAGTCTATTAGGTTGTTTATGCATAGTGGCCGGAGCCACAAAAGTGGAAAGGCTATACATTAGTGTTGTGAGTTCAAGGCGGTTTATAAATTATCCCATGCAATCTCTTGTCATTTCATTGAAAGTTTCCATTGATTTTCCCTTGCCTAACATCTTTCCCATCTTGTTTACAACCTCATTCACTTACTCACTTGTTTTCATTAGATATTAAGACCACCCCACACTCATATCTTCGTTCTAGCTACTTATCACTCAACATAAACTTGAAACGAAATCTCTCTTCCTTGTGTTCGACCCCGACTTACCACGGCTGTGCACTTGCAGCTCTACCAAGTTGGGTTATAAATTGTATTAGTTTGAAGCATAAAACCCAACGCATCACTCGACCATTGCTCATGAGATCAAAGCTCCCGGTCTCAGCTTGGGGACATGCAGTATTACATGCTGCTGAACTAATACGCATCCGACCATCTAGTGAGCATAGATATTCCCCATCCCAATTATTACAGGGTCATGAGCCAGACATCTCCCATCTCAAAACATTTGGGTGCTCAGTCTATGTACCCATTGCTCCACCACATAGAACCAAAATGGGACCTCAAAGGAGGATGGGAATATATGTTGGTTTTGATTCTCCCACCATCATCAAATATCTCGAGCCGACCACTGGAGACCTATTTAAGGCCAGATATGCGGATTGCCAATTTGATGAATCGACATTTCCAACATTGGGTGGAGAGAAACACAAGCTGGTCAAAGAGCTATCATGGAATCAAACATCCTTAAATTGGCAAGATCCTCGGACTCTAGAATGTGATTCAGAGATCCAAAAGATTATACACTATCAGAAGCTAGCTAATCAATTGCCAGATTCCTTTGCTGACCCGAACAAAGTAACAAAATCGTACATACCAGCTTGTAATGCACCAGTACGAATCACTGTCCCAACGGGACAAGTTCAAGTTGCTACAGAGTCTGCCTCACGAAATAAACGTGGCAGACCTCTAGGTTCCAAAGACAAGAATCCACGGAGATCAAAGAAAGGTGCAATAGTTGAAACCGGGATTCCCAATATAACAGACATAGCGCGCGCTGAGACTCACTCTAATGAACCATCAGAAGAGGTTTGGGACGCCGAATATCTAGGTTTTGACGAGATCGATAACGATGAGATCTCTATCAATTACACAATGTCTGGAACCCGATGGAACAGAAAAGAAGTCGACTTAAATGCACTCTTTGCATACAAAGTAGCACTTGATATTGCGAACACGCAAGAGGATCTAGAACCCACATCTATCACAGAGTGCACTCATAGAACAGACTGGCTAAAATGGAAAGAAGCCATAAACGTGGAGTTAAAAAGTCTCAAACTCAGGAATGTGTTTGGTCCGATCATCCGGACACCATTCAATGTCAAACCAGTGGGCCATAAATGGGTTTTTGTGCGTAAGAGAAATGAACTCGGTGAAGTCGTTCGTTATAAAGCACGGCTTGTAGCACAAGGATTCTCACAAAGACCCGGAATCGATTATGAGGAGACTTATTCTCCGGTGGTGGATGCAACTACTTTTCGATTCCTCATAAGTCTGGCCATAAGAGAAAATCTAGATTTGCGGTTAATGGATGTTGTCACCGCATATCTCTATGGGCCCCTGGACAATGAAATATACATGAGATTACCAGATGGCATAGAGCTTAAAGATAAGCATGCATCTCGAGATCAGTACTGCATCAGGCTGAACAAATCCTTGTATGGACTGAAACAAAGTGGACGTATGTGGTATAACCGGTTAAGTGAATATCTCATCAGAGAAGGCTACAAAAACGATCCCATCAGTCCATGCATTTTCATCAAGAAATACTCAAACAAAGGATTTGTAATCATAGCAGTTTACGTGGATGATCTAAACATCCTCGGAACATCTGGTGAAATCTCCCAAACAGTCGACTGCTTGAAAGCAGAATTCGAAATGAAAGACCTAGGCAAAACTAAATTCTGTTTGGGTTTACAACTTGAGTACGTCAAAGGAGGAATCCTTGTGCATCAATCGGCTTATACTGAAAAAGTACTCAAGCGATTCAACATGGACCAGGCCCACCCATTGACCAGCCCAATGGTTGTTCGGAGCCTAGGATTGGACAGTGATCCATTCGGTCCCAAGAAGGACGATGAAGAAATTCTCGGTCCAGAAAAGCCATACCTCAGTGCTGTAGGAGCGTTAATGTACCTGGCTAGTCACACTAGACCAGACATTTGCTTTGCCGTGAACCTCCTAGCTCGCTTCAGCTCATGTCCAACTCAAAGGCACTGGAACGGTATCAAACACCTCCTAAGATACCTTCAAGGTACTAAAGACTTAGGACTGTTTTACACTAACCACAACAAGGATGGACTAGTTGGTTTTGCTGATGCAGGATATCTATCGGATCCGCACTGTGGTAAGTCACAGACTGGTTATATTTTCACGCATGGAGGAACAGCTATCTCGTGGAGATCTATGAAGCAAACAATCGTTGCAACCTCATCAAACCATGCAGAAATTTTGGCCATGCACGAAGCCAGCAGAGAATGTGTTTGGCTACGAGCCATGACTCAGCACATCCGATCAGATTGTGGTATGAAAGAAGATAAGGAGCCCACGGTTATGTTTGAAGACAACGCGGCTTGCATTGCTCAACTCAAGGAAGGTTATATCAAAGGAGATCGGACGAAGCACATCCTACCGAAATTCTTCTCAACCTCGGATTGGCAGAAGGATGGTACGATCAGCGTTCAACAGGTCCGATCAAGCGAGAACTCCGCTGACCTTTTTACCAAATCATTGCCCGCTTCAACACTCCGGAAGCTCATCCAACAAATAGGAATGCGTAGACTTAAAGATCTACAGTGATGCTCTAATCAGGGGGAGTAATGCGTGTTGTACTCTTTTTCCTTCACCACGGTTTTTCCCACTGGGTTTTCCTAGTAAGGTTTTAATGAGGCAACATTCCCCAGCACATTATCGAGATCCCGATTGACCATCAGGTCCGGTTACTCCGTCCAAGGGGGAGTGTTATAATACATCATATTGGACTTATAACCGGGCCCAATAAGCCCATCAGGGTTATTCATTATGTATTGTCTCACTACAACAAAACAGGCAATTTCCATCGACATGTTGCGTCGACCCAAAAAAGAGTCGTTAAAAACCTCTAATTTGCAACTAATTTACGACGAATTTTAATTTCGTCTTATATTCGTCGTAAACTGCGACCAAAACCAGTCGTCGTATAATCGTCGTAAAATGCGAGGATTTTACGACGAGTTGACCACTGTCGTCGTATAATCGTCGTAATTTTGGGACGAAAATAACTCGTTGTAACATCGTCGTCCATTTACAACGATTTGACGATGAATTAAACACTTTGACTTTAATCGACGTTAAATCGTGGTAAAGTTACGACGATTTCACAACGAATACAATATGTAGGTAATGAACATCGAATTTACAACGATTTAAAGTGTAAAATTTTTTTCGAAGGGAAATCGTTGCAAACTTGCGACGTTTTTACATCAACCGAATTAGGTGAGCACATGGTTTAAAACGATTCTTACCGGTTATTTAACATCAGTTAAAGTCGATGGTAAGTGGTTGTAAAAGAAATTCCGTCGTTGGAAATTGGTCGGAAATTGGTTGGAATGATCGTTGCAAATTCGTTGTTAATGTCCAAAAATTTTCTATATATACCGTGACCTCCAATAACCATCATTTCACTCTCAACTACTTAAACTTATATCTCTCTAAAAAAACAGAAAAAAACAACTACTTCAAAAAATATGTCAATTTATCAGATACGAGAATGGATGTACAACCGTCAAGATTCCGACGGGTTGCTGAGGAAAGAGTTCAGAGATGGGCTTGAGGGATTCATGTACCAGGCCAGGACATTGCAAATTACGATCGAAAGCGGTAATAAGTACATGTATTGTCCTTGTCCAAAATGCAAGAATAGGAAATTTGTGCTTATCTCAAAAGTGTGGTCGCATCTGTTGAATAGAGGATTTATGCAGAATTATTATATTTGGTATTGTCATGGGGAAGGTCATGGGGGAAATGCAGCTAGTAGTAGCAGTAGTAATTATATTAATGAAGGAATGCGTTTTGAAGAAAATGTGGATCCCGTACTTGAACATCCTCCTGTTAATTACGGTAGAAGTGAAGTTCATAGAATGCATGAAATGGTAACAGATGCATTTCCGGAAACCGCAAGTACATATGGAGATCCTCATAATGTAGCGTATGAGGAACCCAATCCAGATGCAAGAAAGTTTTTTGATATTTTAGCAGCAGCAGATCAGCCTTTGTACGATGGATGTACAAAAGGGCACACAAAATTGTCAGTTGCAGCAAGGATGATGACTCTTAAAACTGATGGTAATATAAGTCAGTTTATCATGGATGGTTGGGCTGATCTAATTAAGGATATCTTACCAGATGACAATGTAGCTGCTGATTCGTATTACGAGGTACAAAAGTTGGTGTTTAGCCTTGGGTTGCCTTCTCAGATGATAGATGTTTGTGTTGATAATTGCATGATATACTGGAAAGATGATGATAAGTTGCAGGAGTGTCGATTTTGTCAGAAGCCACGATACAAGCCACAAGGTAGTGGTCGAAACAAGGTACCGTACCAACGGATGTGGTACCTACCAATAAAAGATAGATTGCAAAGACTGTATCAGTCTGAGAGGACGGCAGGATTGATGAGATGGCATGCCGATCATTTGCAAACAGAAGGAGAGATTAGGCATCCATCTGACGCTAAAGCGTGGAAACACTTTCAGGCGGTTCATCCAGATTTCGCTAGCGAGAAAAGAAATGTCTACTTGGGTCTTTGCACGGACGGATTTAGTCCTTTCGGCATGTCTGGTAGGCAATACTCTCTATGGCCGATAATACTAACGCCGTACAATCTTCCTCCTGATATGTGCATGCAGAGAGAATTTCTATTTATGAGTATCTTGATCCCTGGCCCGAAGCATCCCCGGCGTTCCCTTGACGTTTTTTTGCAGCCTTTGATAGAGGAATTGAAAGAGTTGTGGTATACCGGAGCTCGGACGTATGATATTTCGTGCAAGAGGAACTTTACGATGCGGGCAGTGCTTATGTGGACAATAAGCGACTTTCCTGCATACGGAATGCTTTCTGGGTGGACTACGCATGGGCGGTTATCTTGTCCGTACTGCCTCGATCGAACAGATGCATTTCAGCTTAAACACGGGAGAAAGACAAGCTGGTTTGACTGTCACCGCCGATTCTTACCGTTGAATCATAGATACCGGAGAAACAAGAAACTTTTTAGGAAGAACAAAGCTGTTCGTGCTCCTCCACCGGTGATTTTATCTGGAGAGTCTATAGAAGCGCAAATTGATCATTATGGCGCAGAGAGTACAGTTAAACGTGGTGGGAACTGGCACACCCCGGGGAATATGCCTGACGGGTACGGGGAACAGCACAATTGGCTAAGAAGAGTATTTTTTGGGACCTTCCATACTGGAGCTCTCATCTTCTCAGACACAACCTCGATGTTATGCACATTGAAAAGAATTTCTTCGATAATATCATGCATACGGTGCTGAACGTAAAAGGCAGAACGAAAGACAGTGTAAAGTCAAGATTGGACTTGCCTGAAATTTGTTCACGGAGTGAATTGCATATTTCTAACCAGGGGGAAGTACCAGTTGCTATATTTCAGTTAGGGGCTGCGGAAAAGTTGTCGTTGTTCAAATGGGCAACGTCCGACGTGAAGTTCCCCGACGGGTATGTTTCTAATCTATCTAAATGTGTTGAAGGACGAAAGTTTTCTGGGATGAAAAGCCACGACTGTCATGTGTTTATGGAACGGTTATTTCCGTTTGTATTTGCGGAACTTCTACACCCAGAAGTACACGCGGCAATTGCAGGTATATTTTAGAAACAATATATTATATATATGCATGCATTTATTAAATAATCTATATATGAAATAACAAAATCTCTTATTTTATATACAGCGATTGGAGCGTTCTTCCGAGATCTTTGTACCCGTACGCTTACCGTAGATGTTATTGGTAAACTCCAGCAAAATATTCCTATGTATTTGTGTAATTTGGAGCAGATATTTCCACCAGCCTTTTTTGATGTTATGGAACATCTAGCTGTACATCTTCCTTACGAAGCAGAGCTTGGTGGGCCAGTTCATTATCGTTGGATGTACCCGTTTGAGCGATTTATGGGGTACTTAAAAGGAAAAGCCAAAAATCTTGCAAGGGTTGAAGGATCGATCGTTTCTGGAAGTTTGTCTCAAGAAACTTCTCATTTCACTGACTTCTATTTTCCATCAAAAGTGCGCACACGTAAAAGGGTTACAAAACGCTATGACGATGGTGGTGTTGGTCGGTCATATCCAGTGGAAGGTGTACCAGATATATTCACGTCAGTCGGCCGATTAGGTGGATGTATTAAAGAAGTATGGTGGGCAAACGAGAACTATCGTCATAGTGCACATACGTATGTCTTACTCAATTGCGAGGAAGTTACTCCGTTTGAGACGTAAGTCATTTATGTTATATATATATATATATATATATGATGATTATGCAGGTTGTATTTGATTTAACAAATATATTCTATACATTAAATTCCTTGAATTTTGCAGGGAATTTTGTAGACAGGTCCGGGAGTGTATCGACGGGGTTACAGATACGGAACTGAACAAACGGAAAGATCAGCACTTTGCGGAGTGGATTAAATCATCGGTTAGTTTGAATTACTTACCTCAATTACGTTTGTATAATTAATATGACCCTATTACATATAGTAATTGAGTTTGTCAACGATTTGTTTATTAATATATATAGGTTAATCCTGGTGACGAAGCATATCCGCAGTGGTTTCACGAGTTAATCAAAGGGCCAATATGGAGGATCACTTCTGCTCCTATGTATTGTACACGCGGATATGTGTTCCATACGTTCAACTATGGAAACGAAAGGGCTACTGCGAATTACAGTGTTTGCGTTAGGGGTGAGGTTGATTTCTATGGCGTGTTGCAAGATATTATTGAAGTGCAATACCCCGGATTGCTTGGTTTAAGATGTGTTCTCTTCAAATGTGATTGGTTTGACCCAACACTCGGCAGAGGCGTTCGAGAGAACACATATGGAGTTGACGTAAACCAATCTCGGCGTTACAACAAATTCGAGCAGTTTATCTTGGCGTCGCAAGCTGAACAAGTAACATTCGTACCATATCCGCGTGTTCGAACATCAGGAATTACTTGGTTATCTGTTGTTAAGGTATCTCCTAGGGGCACAATCGTTGGAGATCAGGATGAAATTCCGCCAATGCAGCAAGATCATTGTTCGGTTATACCAGATCCGGCGGAGAACACAACAGGGTCTATCTTCTTAATAGATCCTCAAAACCCACAAAGTGTAAATGTGGCTGACGATATGAGTGATGATGATGAAGAGGAGAGTGTTCCGGATGAATTCTCCGAAAGCGATGAACCGGATGATGATGAGTTCAGCGACCGAAATGACTCGGACGAGTATTGACAGATCATATATTGTATTCTGAGATATTGTACCATATTGTATCATATTTGATATTTATGTTAATTTGCAGCTTATGTTATGAAGTTCCCGTTTTGTTACTAATGATGAATAATTAAGTACAAAAACTATCGGAAAACAAATTTCCGTAACTTATTCAACGATCATCCCTTCAGAAACAGACTTAGAAAATCAAATTTCCGTAACTTTTTCCAACATACCCACCATCGATGGAAAGTCGTTGGAAATTGCGTCGACATTACGACGATTCGATGTTAAACAGATGCATTGTGCATCGATATACCTACGAGAATAAAAATACTGTTCCAAATTCGTGGTAATTTAGTTCCAATTGTCAAAAATAAATAAAAAAAAAATTCTTCATCACTTGTCGAGATCAGATGATCCCATATAACAATGTTTAGGAAAGCCTAAACATTTTGCATGGGATACTCTGACCTCAACAAGAGATGAGGAAGATTTATGATGTGTGTGAAAGAATATGGAGGGGTGATGGTCATTTTATAGGAAAATATGGTCATTTTCCAACATACCTTGAAATTAGCAATCTTGTTGCACATAACGACGATCAAGAGACGGGTCGTCGTAAATTGGATGTAAGTTACAACGATTTTCCAACTATCCCAAAAAAATTAGTCGTAAATTCGACGTAACTTGCAACGATTCCCCGACTAATCACAAATACATACCAAATACGATGGTAAAACGTCGTAAATTTTGTTATAAAAAATTTTCCAACATCTAGGCCAGAGATCGCCCTTCCGGAAAATGTTCCCGACAAAGATTTCCATTTTCCGAAAGACGATCTCCGGATCTAGATGAGAGAAAAAGTCTTTTTTTTCAAATGTTATGTTGTGTGTGGTTGTGAACCAGGGTGTTGGTCCTTATATAGAAAAAATTTTACACTGAACGACGATTTTCCAACGAATATTATACTTTAGATGGAATATCGTCGTAAATGCCGACGATTTGCAATCGACTACTGTACATCCGATGGCAAATCGTCGTAAATTGCGACGATATTAGGACGACTAAACCCTAAAATGAAACCCTAAACCCTAAAATGCCTTCAAAGACACCTCATATCGATTATAAGGCTAACCAAGCAACAAAAATTGACTATATGACATTGAAACTAAGTTTGTAGATGAAAAATCATTAAAAATATGTTTTCATAAACATTTGACATAATATCAGGTTTACTTACATGTATTATAAGAAGATATTGTCGAAATGAGGTTTTGAATTTTTTTTTGTTGTTTTCATTTCAATTTATAACTTCTTATTCACAGTTTTTAAGCATTTCATACTTCCATTGAAGCAAATAAGAGTTTGGGGCGAGTTTAGGGTTTAGGGTAAAATCTAGCGACGATTTTGCGACGAGTCGTTGGCAAGTCGTTGGAAAGTAGTTGGTAAACAGAAAATAAAAAATTATTTCATCGTACCAAATCGAAAAGTGATAGCAGGCGCCGTAATATTGGATTAAACGCTTACCATCGATATTACGACGATTATCGTGGGACCGACGTAAACGCGATGGAACGTTGCAACGATTTAGCGACGAAACTAATTATTTTACACTGTTTAATATTTCCGCTTCCCGCGTGCGGGAATATAAAACAAATTGAAAATTCGTACCATCGATTTTACGACGACTCTTGTGGGATCGACGTAAACTCGATGGTAAGTTGCGACGATTTAGCAACGACCGCACTTTCTCCGTTTCCCGTGCGGGAATATTAATTTAATGGGAAATGTAAATTTCCTTTTCGTTGTAAAATCGTCGTAATTTGCGACGATTTAGCGACGACACTATTCATGTCGTCGCTAAATCGTCGCAATTTACGAAGATGTAGCGACGACAACAAAATCTATATATATCAGCCTCGCCTCAGATTTGCATCGCTACACCTTCTTCCTCTCTCAAAAAAAAACCCTTTCCCACGAAAAAAAAAAAAAATTCGGTTTTCAATTGCTTTCGGCTTTCCGTTATCATTCCAAACAACGGTTAGTTTTTTATTTATTTTATTTTTCACTTATATTTGTTTAATTTACTGTATTTTTCATTAGAAACGGTTTAGAAATGGGTATTTAGATTTGTTAGAAATAAATAGTTATAGAATTTTAATTATATAATTGTTTAGAAAATTAGGTTAAGTTAATATATATGTTTGTTTTTATTAATTTGCAGATGATTCCTCCATCCGGCCAAAACCAGTATTGTCAGTTCATGTCGGGCACAGGTGTTTCTGGTGGTTCTACTTCTACCTCGGGGGATACGAGGGTTCCGCCGACTCAGTCGCAGTCGCAGTCTCAGGGATTTTATCCCCCCCCCCCGCCACCACCGCAACACGATCAACCCCCACCACAACACCAACAACCGCCACCGCCGCCGCCCCCGCAGCAACATGTGCAACTGCCTCGGCCCTATGCACATATGACCATTGAAGAGTTGCTAGCATTACCCGGACGGGTAAATCTAACTAGAATCCATCCAGAGAAGGAAGATGGAGCATTGTGGTAAGTTAAAACGTTTAAAATTTTTAAAATTTAATGTATTAATTTAATATTTATATAATCTCTTAAATATATTAATTAACAATTAACATTTTTATAGGTTTGGTGTCGAAAATTCGGTCTCGCGCACCATCAGCGACATCATCAAGTCCTATTTTTCCGAAGCTCATCCAAATTGGTCGGCAGTCAGTCAAGATATCAGAGATACTTGGTTTAAGATGTTTGCGGTAATAATTTTTGAACTTTTTTAATTTCTAATATTTTATATTTACTTAATTACTTATATTTGATATAAATAATTTAATTATAAATTCGTTTTTTTCAGCAACGGTACACCTGGGATCAAGCTCATAATGAGGAGGTGAAGGCACAATGGAAGGAGAAAGCCAAGTTGCGTACAAACAACACCGTCGCCGACTGGAAAAAGAAATGGCGGACAAAGGGCAACGACGCAAAGCCGATATGCGTCAGCCAAACGGTGTGGGACGGATTGGTTCAATTCTGGATGAAGCCAGATTCCATAGAGACCTCTATGAAGTGCTCTGCTTCCCGTTTATCGGTTGGTCCTGACGGCCAACCGAAGATCGTCCCTCACTGCTCCGGTCAGACGTCTTTCGCCGGAAGACGTTTAGAGATGGTACGTAATATCGCACTTTCATTTTGTTTTTCATTATTTATATATACAAATAATATAAATTATAAGATAATAAAAGTATAAATTAATTAAATTCATTTTTAGGCTGCGGAGAGAGGAGGTGTGCTCCCTCCATTGACGGATGTTTGGGAGAAGACCCACAAGAAGAAAGACGGAACTTTTGTATCTCCGAGAGCAGAGGAGATATGGAACGACGTGAACGCAAGGGTCGTTGAGGAACAAACGCAACGCTCCCAGCAGCTATCTCCCGGGGGATCCACTCAGGTGCAGTTGAGCACCCCCGAGATTGATCGCATCTTCGTACAGGTAAATATTAATTTATTGTTAATTAATTAAATTTTATTATATTTAAAATGTTTAATATCAATTCAATGTTTAAAATGGCAGGTCGCCCCTCAGAATAGGGGTAAAACTATTGGGATGGGATCAATTGCCAAGGTTCCTGTTGCTTCGGCACTTGCTCCGCCCCGCCGACGATCCGACGATGAAGAGCAGACCCAACTGCGGGCCAAGATTGCACGTCTTGAGCGGGAAATCCAAGATGAGCGTTCAGAACGTTCAGATAACGACGCCATTTTCGAGCTCATGGCTAGGGAGAACCCGCAGATTGCCGCAATCTTGCAAGAAAAAAGGCGTAAACGAGAAGCGCTAGCTGCAGCAAGAGCGGTAGAGGAGGCCGAAGCGCAACGGGCAACGACGAGCGGGACGGCTTCTGATCTGTCCCCGTCAGAATTTAAATTTATTTAAATATTTTTTTAAAATTTTGTGAATTATATTTTATTTTATTTTATTTTATTTCGTTTTAAAATTTTTAATTTATTTCTTTTTATATTTTTTTTATTTTTTTTATATTAAGTCGTCGTAAATACGACGTAGACGTTCGAATATTAATAAATAAAAAATTCGATGTTTCGTAGTTAATTCGTTGCAAGTTTACGACGATTTAACAACGTTATCGTTGGGAAATCGTCGTAAACTTGCATCGGTTTTACAACGTAGTTTTGCCTCGGTTTAACGACGATAACAATAACATCTGGTTAACAACGATGTCGTTGTAAACACGTCGTAGAATGGCATCGGTTTAGCAACGTTTTTATGCCTCGAATTAACAACGATTTTAATAACATCGGATTAACGACGACTGTTTACATCGACTTTACAACGTTTTTTCTTCAATTTGGTTTTTCGATTTTGTAATTGACCTGGTATATTTAACCGGTGTTTTACGACGACTTTGTTTGGTCGTAAATAGAAATGGCATATACGTCGTTAATCGATCGTAAAGTTTACATCGATCTAACGACTAAGCTAGTATTTCGTTGTAAATTAGTTGTTAATGTTACATCGAATTTACGTCGACCAAAAACAACGAGTTAACGACGAACATTGTTTCGTCACAATTTACGACGATTTTACGACGATTTCGAATTTACGTCGATCGATTACCGTCGATTTGAAAATCGATGGAAATTCGACGTAATGCCTGATTACCGTCGATTTTACAACGATTCATGCCGATGGAAAAGGCCTGTTTTGTTGTAGTGTCTTGTATATATATATACCCAAGAGGATCAATAAAACATTGAGTTCCACAACAAAAACAGTATTGTTTGAGAACCCTCAAAGAGTTTCTCATCGGTTAAAATAGTTTCTTAATTTTAAAACTATAAGTATGATATTTACAATACTCAATGATTATAATCTGGTATAAAATAAATTCTTAATCAAGAAAGATATTTTACAATTTATTATAGTCAATATATATATATAAATATATATTTTCATTAATGATTATATCATAAATGAAAATATGCTAAAGTGACTATTATTATTTCTCTTTTTTCACCTCATATACAACATTTAGCCATTATCAATAACAAAGAAGTTGGTTTATTTAGCATTATAATTGTTTGATGTAAATAATTAACAACAAGTCAGGGTGGCCGAGTGGTCTAAGGCGCCAGACTCAAGTTCTGTTCCTCGTAAGAGGGCGTGGGTTCAAATCCCACTTCTGACATTCCACTTTTTATTTGTCAATATATTAGACATGATTTATTAGTTTCAAATTTACTCTTGATTATTTAGGATACGAGGCTCAATATAACAATTTTTTAGAAAAGGCAAAAACAAATTTTCTTCTTTTTAAATATGCTCAAATTTGTTATAACTTATAAGTTGTATACTACCGAGTCTCTGATGGTACACGGTGGGTGGCCGTGGCAAATAGATATTGATCGATGTGATTATATGGCCAACCTATTTTGTTCCGGCAAGAACTTGGTTTTTCAAAAATCACCGCGTTGTTGAGTCGGTTCGCCTAAAATTGGTTACCAAATTCGATTTGGTCTCTGGAAACACATGGAAACAGTACGATTCAGAGTTTGAAAATGCATGGAAACGTCGCCGATAAAATCAGATCGGAGAAAAGGTGATATCGGGAATATGTCTCTTAATAATTTTTATTGTTTATTTGATAAAAGATTACCAAAAATGTTTGATACAATCTAAAATTGTCAAAAAACTACTCTCAGATTACTTTTCGATTTATTTTCAATTATAAAAAATGTTTGTGATCATAAGTATGGTTCGGTTAATGGGTTGGGTCTAGTGAGTATGTTGATGCTCCTTATGTCACTATGACTCTATGAGCTTTCCGGTTTTGCTTCCTTAGTTGGTTTGTAGTACATTGATGATTCTTGAGTCAACGTCAAATATAAAAAGAGATTAAATTGAATTCAACACACAAAATTTTAGTGTCAGAATTATATATACATTGACCAAAGAAACAGATTTGTCGGATAAACTGTTCCAAAACTGAAGAAACGAAGGTGTAGACACTAAACCTTGAATCATTTGAGGAATGTACCATTAGCAACAACGACTTGACCATTGATCCACTCACCAGAATCACTAGCTAAGAAACCAACAACAGAAGCAATGTCTCTGGTCTCACCAAGCCTACCAGAAGGGCTGTTTTCGATGATGTACCTCACCGTCTCCTCGCTCTTCCCGTCAAAGAACATCTCAGTCGCGACACAGTTTGCAGTGATTCCCGGACCTTGGCAAGAATCTTGGCCATTGTTTCAACGGCTGATTTCGATGCAGTGTAGGCTCCTTGTCCCGACGGCGTTATAAGTATGATCCGACCACCGCCTCCACGTTTTAGCCTACAGGGAAATGAGTAACTCGAGGTAATCTTAATTACCTCTTTGAAGCGTCCCTGAGCTTGCCCTTGATGCTAAAACGTCCCCGAAGCCTAAAGGGAATTGAGTTTGTCCGCCTTGAGCTAATCTTAATTAGCTCTTTGAAAAGTCCCTGATTCCAGAACACAAAAGGAGCTAAAGGTAATCACTATTACCTCTTTGAAAACGTCCCTTATTTCAGAACACGAAAGGAGCTAAAGGTAAGCTTAATAGTACTCGGTTCCTCCTAGTCAGCCGAGTTAAACACAATCGTCCCGGTTTTAAGTGTTTGGTGTTAAGAGATGAGGTAATGTATGATGGTAACAAGAGATGAGGTAATTATGAGGTAAGATATGAGATAAACTGTTTCCATTGAAATTACTATTTATGGAGCTTGCATGACTTAAGCTTAAAGTCTTTGAGGTATTTCTTTAAGATTTTTTTTCCTTGATCTTTTTCAGGTATGTGAATTTCTAATTCTTCTATAGTCTTGCCACGTTTGAGTTAAATAATAGCTTAATAGTATAACAGTTTATTTTTTGCCAAGTTCTTTTCACACCATCTTCTATGGATTCCTTGAGTAACTTGTTTTCTAACTAGTTTACTCCATATGTTCAGATATTACGGCAAAGCTCGGCTTTACAATCCTCTCAGATCTCACACCAACTGAAACCATAATCGAGGGAACTCTATTTATTCCTTTCTTGTGTGTACATTCATTCTCATTCATTAGGCCTTTTAGGTCCATATAAAATAAGCGTCCGACTAACGCCAAACCATCAGGGGTGTATTGAAAGTGGGATTTGGAGTGATTTAGAGTGATTTGATTTTTAGTGAGTTTTAGAGGGGTGTATCCAATTTGGTATTTTGAGTGAGTTTAGGTGATTTGTGTTAAAATAACAAATCCCTTGTTATCCAAACTTAAATTCTAAAACCTCTTTTAAAATCCAGTGTTATTGAACTTGTGATTTTAAAATACTCTTTCAAATCCAGTGTTATTGGAAATATTTTTAGAAGTGGATTTCAAGTGATTTCAAGTGATTTTATAGTTATTTGGTGGGATTTCTTTGTTAAAAACAAATCACCTAAAATCTCATAGTTTTTGATGGGATTCTAGAGTGATTTCATTAAAATCATAACAACTTCTCTAAAATCATCCTAAATCATCTAAAAATGAAATCACCCTAAATCACTATAAATCTCAAGTTCAATACATCCCCCTTAGATGATTTGGTGTGAATCATAGAAGTTCAAGTGATTTTAGTTAAAGTATTCTAAAATCCCACCTAAAACCATGTGATTTGAAATCTCCCCAAATCACTATAGAATCAAATCTTTCTTTTAAAATCCACTTTTTAAAATATTTCCAATAACAGTGGATTTGAAAGTGGATTTTAAAATCACAAGTTCAATAACACTGGATTTTAAAAGGGTTTTTAGAATTCAAGTTTGAATAACACTGGATTTATCATTTTAATACAAATCACTTTAAATCACTTCAAATCCCACTTTTAATACACCCCCAATTCTTTCCAAACACATGTTATAAGTGATTTCAAACTACCTTTTTTCAATCTATTAATTTTCGACTCTGACTAAAAAAAAAAAAATAGTGGGATAAATTTCATTTCAGATTAAAGATTTTTCCTAATGTATAATTTGATATAATATGTTCAAAATAATAAATAAATGGAGCAGAAATAAGAAGACACATTCTATAGTTCTTCACCGATTGATTATTCTCTCTTTATCATCAACACAAAACATGTAATATATGTAATCATGTCTAAGTCTAACTATATATAAAAAAGAAACAGGTAAACAGCAAATTTTTCAAGTCTAACTATATATAAAAAAGAAACAGGTAAACAGCAAATTTTTACGTCTTGTTTGCATATTCGAATTTAAACTTCCAGAAAATCGTATAATCGGTAGCAAACTTTTAAAATCACAAATCATCTCAGAAAACTATTGAATGTGAAGTCATCAAAGTAAGTTACATTCACCAAAACCAAACATAAATTAGATATGCAATTCAAGATGTATTGGCGTTTCTAACAAAAACTTCACTTCTGGAGATCAGAAGTAAAACTGAACACTCCTAATAAGCGTGTGTGAAAAAATCTCATGATAATCAAGATAGCAAGTAAAGAGATTAGATTTCTTAAGCAGCAGTAGCAGCTTTTTGCTTCTTAGGCATGCGATATCCACCAACAACACAAGCATGGTCACGTTCAAAAGGCTCAAGAGTCAATTGTTCTGCTGGTTTAAACTCCTCCTGTTGCAGTTTCTTCACTTCGCTTGCAAACACTGCTTCTGCTGGTACCGTTGAGTCTATACAACTCGCCTGAAAAAGAAACACCTCTAGTTAAACAAACAATGCAAGAGACATGATTTGATTTGAATCAGTGTGTTGAAGTTTTTGTTGTTACTGACCTTGATAGAGATCATAAAGTGACCTCCGGTTTTGAGGAAGAAAGATGCATTGAGAGCTACTATTCTAGCCTGAAATGTTTGCAAGGTAACACATAAGTGACTTGATATAAGACATAATGAAGATGATTATTGGAAAGACATAATGACATGAAAATTCAAGAAAATGAATTTTTAAAAACTTTTGAAGCAAGAAATAAGGTAAGATCAAACCTGATCAGGTTGAGCAACATCAGAGAATATGACATCAACCATGCCCACAATCATTCTGTACTTAGCAGGATGTCTAGCATCTTCGATAATTGGTATAACATTAGTTCTCTTCTTCGCCATGTTCACCAAATCTCTACCACTTCTATGAGAAAACTCAACGGCATAAACACATCCCTCCTACAAACAATCAAACGCAAATATTTCAGAGAAAAGTTATTTAAATCAAAAGGGTTTTAGGATTCTTAGGGTTTTAACTTACAGGGCCAACAATATCAGAGACATGAGATACACTGGTTCCAGAAGCAGCTCCAAGGTAAAGAACTTTAGCACCAGGTCTCTAAAATTTTCAAGAAACCAAGTCTTTCAATATACACAAGAAAAAAAAAAAAAACGGTTTTGTCAACTTGATGATGCGTAAAAAATATGGGACTTACGATCCAACAGTGATCAATACCACCTTGAATAGCAGCAGCTATCTTAGATCGAAAAGGGTTCCAAACTCTGTATTCAACTTTAGTTCCATCTTCGTTCTGAACAGAGATCCTCTTCTCGCCGTAAACGGCTTCACCAGGAACCAAGTTCTTAGTGACAAGAGCTTCGTCTTTGCCCTTTAAAATGAACACTCCTGCGTGTCTGTGTGGCGTCACAATCACTTTGCTCCCTCCCTTGATTCCTCCTCTTCCCGGAGGACCTCCTCTTCTTGGTCCTCCTTGCCCTCTTCCAGGTACTCCACGGCCTCTTCCCCTGCCTCTTCCGAAACTTCCGAAACTTCCTTCACCTCTTCCGCGGCCACCACCGTCACCATAACCACCACGTCCTGAGCATCAACGGAAGATAAAATAACCAAAAGAGAGTATTATTCAAAGCTCCCATTAAACTATTGGAATGAATTAAGAAAGACTCAAAGCAGTCTAGGGCTAACAATCAGTTCAGCTAGAGATATTGTGATACACCGAGTTTAGACTAAACGAAACTCTATATTTTAGGTCAAACAGAGTTACTCTGGATTCAGAAACAAGTAAAAGTAAAACGGGCTTTAGGGTTCTTTACCTCTTACGGGAGGTCTCATCTTCGGCTGTAGAGCGATGAAACAAAATAAAAAGCGATGTCGCATGCTCTGTGAATGGGTTTTTAAACTTTTATATACTGGAATTGGAATGCTTCTATTTCTCTTACAATAAAATCGAAAAGTTTCTTCTATTAATTATCTTAATAAAAGAATTAATAACAATTTTTACTAGGCTGACTAGGATTCAAAATTCGGATCTTAGCAACGATAGTTACATTGGCAACTACATTTTTATGGAATCACCATAAGGTTGCTTGTGACCCAAGGAACCCATAAATGTCTGTTTAAATATATATGTTCAAAGGAAGGGTTACAACTTCGGGTAAACTCAGTAGCAGATATGTTCAACATATGGCAAAGACTCTGTCGGACTTAGAGGAAACCAATTAGGCTCTGTTCGTTTTGCCAGTCGGATGATCTAGTTGGCTGAAGCTTACAACTGATGTTCGTTTACTACGAATAATGATCATCATCCGACTGAGTTATAAAAATTTAGGCAAAAAATTTAAAGTCATATATATGGCTGATCGAAAATGAACATTTGGCTGAGACATCTTCAGCTCATATTATCAAATTACAAAAATAACTCTGTCATATGATAAACCTAAATCTATCGAAGAAGCTTTTTCACTTTCTTTTCCATCTCTCACGAAGTTGACGCGATTTCTCTCTCCGGCGGATTCTTTTTTCGAGGACTTCTTTCTTCGGATTCTTTTTCCGGCAACTTCTCTCTCTGATGACACCAACGACAGCTACCAACGATCGCTGAGAAACTCCAGCGAATTTGTAACCACAAAACCAGACGCAGAGCAATACATCAATCGATTAACACCAACGATAGCTACAAACGATCGCCGAGAAACACCGGCGGATTCGTAATTGACAAAGCCGGCCGCAGAATAAAACCAACGATACTACTTCAAGCCGATACTCCGTCGAATCTCATAAACCGAAGCCACCTCCAGGGAATTACCTTGTTCAAAGATCTACCGCATCCCTCCGCCGGAGAATGCTCACCGTTACGAGTACCTTTCTCGCCAAAAACCCAATCGATCGAGTTGCCACCAATGTTGCTGCATTTCCCTCGCCGCCTTACTCGTCCTTCTCGTCATAGCAGCGCTCGTAGTCGGGATCCTCTTAGGAGCACTTTTGTCATTTTATATCGAAAGTATTTGGATGATTCATCTAACTGAAGAAACGAAATAACACATCGCATTTGACTAAACCATTTGGCTAAAGCATTTGGATGGATATAAGAAGATGAACAACATCCACCGGCTTCATTTTAGTTACTTGTGTAAGTGCGGTTTAGTGCTACATGTATATAGAGATTGAGAACAGAGTCCGTTGGGTCGTTGTAAACAAAAGTCTTGATCATCGTCCTCGTGCTTCTTTGGATTGTGAAGAGATTGCATTCTTCAGTGTCGAATCTTGCCAAGAAGTAAGGCTCTGATTAGTGATGAGCGTGAACTCATAATTTGCTGTCTTCTTTCAGTTCTGTTACTTTCATGCTCTGTTCTTACTTCTTCAAAGTGTAATTGGAGAAATTAACAAAACACGCTCAACGATGTTTTTATAAAAAGAAGCAATATCCAAACACAAGGCTTATAAGCACAATCCATCTTTAGCTTAATACAACAATGAGAAACCAACCAAAATCCACTAGGGTTTAGTCACACTGGTCCACAATTCTACTGAGCTTTTTGACATGGGACATGACACCACCAAGTATCTTTCTATGTAGCTGCAGCCTTTTGTTTCTTGGGCGCACGGTAGCTGCCGACAACACAGGCATGGTCACGCTCAAACGGCTCAAGAGTCACTTGTTCTGCTGGCCTAAACTGCTCCTGCTGCAGCTTCTTCACCTCGCTCTGGAACACTGCTTCTGCTGGAACCGTAGAGTCAATACAGTTCGCCTAAAGAGAAGAAGACAAGGTTCATTTATTTAGTCAAACAAAGTGAGCAACCTAAAATTTGAATTGAGGTTGTGATGATAAATAGAGGAAAGTAACTGACCTTGATTGAGATAACAAAGTGTCCTCCAGTTTTGAGGAAAAAGGAGGCATTCAGGGCTACGATTCTTGCCTTCAAGAGTTGAGGCAAAATGGGTTTTTAATTAAGAACAAACATAACACAGAAAACTGAAAGAATAGCCAAGAGAAGATATTGCAGATTTTTTTAGATATCTGCAAGTTCCTCACAACTGCTTCCAACACAAGAGTCGATAGGTTTAATCAAACAAAAAAATTCAAAATCTAATTCAAAAAACCTTGCAAATGAGTCAAATGCAGAAAAACCATAAAATTTCTTGTGTAAAAGCTGATAAAAGACTCTTTTAAAAGGAAAAACATGTGTATAATGAAGAGAAATATAAGACTATGGGTTAAAAACAGATTTGCAACCAAATTTGGTGACTGAAAACAAATGTAAAAAAGATATAAAGTAGCATCAGAAGCTTGGAGTTTGCAACACCCATATAATGTTCTGAAGGGGAATCCAAGTAAACTCATCATCTGCCGATTTTCAATGTTTTTACAAAAGCAAAACATGCAATGCAATCCAAAGTAAAATAGATAAAGAAGCAAAACCTGATCAGGTTGAGCAACATCAGAGAATATGACATCAACCATGCTCACGAGCATTCTGTACTTAGCAGGATGTCTCGCATCTTCGATAATTGGTATAACATTAGTCCTCTTCTTGGCCATGTTCACCAAATCTCTACCACTTCTATGAGAAAACTCAACGGCATAAACACATCCCTCCTGCCAATCACAAAAGCAAAGATTAAAGTCACAAAAACATAAAACAACAAAGTAACTTAGGGGAAGGACTTTCTCCCTTACAGGTCCAACAAGATCAGACACATGAGAAACAGTGGTTCCAGAAGCAGCTCCAAGGTAAAGAACTTTGGCACCAGGTTTCTACATAAGTTTTCCAAAACATCAATCAATTTCCCAATTAACAGAAAAGAAACTGTAAAAAGACACAAACTTTATCTGTGGATTCGACTTACAATCCATATGTTATCAACACCACCGAGAATAGCAGCGGCTAACTTTGATCTAAACGGGTTCCAAACTCTGTATTCAACTTTAGTTCCATCTTCGTTCTGAACAGAGATTCTCTTCTCGTTGTAAACGGCTTCACCAGGAACCAAGTTCTTTGTGACGAGAGCATCCTCTTTGCCCTTAGCGATGAACACTCCCGCGTGTCTGTGTGGCTCCACAATCACTTTGCTTCCTCCCTTCATTCCTCCACGTCCTCCTCCTCCTCCTCTTCCACCACCGCGTCCACCACCACGACCTCGGTCACCACGGCCTCCGCCACGTCCTCTCATCGCACTTCCTCCACGCCCTCCGCCAAAACCTCTTCCACCCCTAAATCCTCCGCCGCCTCCATCTCTTCCACCTCTGAATCCACCGCCACCACGTCCTCCTGATATAATCATATCAGTAAACCCCCAAATTAACCAATCAGAAGAAGATAAACGTAATTTAGAAATCTCACATTTTCGTTTTCAAAAATTAGATTCTAGCAGTGAAGAGGCAATAAGAGTCAAGAACATAACCCTTAAAAAATAATTTAACTACAGATATCGCAACGAAACGAATTCTAATTCAACAAAATCGTATTTTGAGCTGGACGGAAGAAGAAAAACAGAGCCTTTAGGGTTCTTACCAGTAAGGGGAGGTCTCATATTTGCTAGAAGCGAAAGAGAAGGAGAGTGAACGAACGACGAGAATAAAATGAAAATGAAAGAGATGTGCGGTGGTGGCGATTGTTGCAGCTCTGTGACTGCGTTTTATACAAATAATTAGGGATTTAGGGTTTATGCTGATACTTTTCATATTTTATAAATAAGCCCTTATATTATCTATAACTTAAACATTTAGAATTATAACTTGCCCTTTTCTCGATTTTACTACATTGGTAACGATGGGTCCGAAAATAATAGTTGAAAATATCAGTGTTCCTCGGCATCACTGATAAGTGGAGAAGCCCTTACCCGATGCGGGATATGTTTCGCTATGATCCAATCAAAGTAGTTGTTGTTCGTCATGCTCATGAAGATTTTCTTAATTTCATTTCCTTGGTTACGACTCTCTTTTTACCTTTGAAAGATCCAAAGGTACCGATCTTGATCTCTATCTCTCTCTTTCTCTCCCGTTCTTGTTTGTTAGTGTAATCACATTTCTTTTGATCTTGTTTTTGTGTGTGTGTGTGTGAATTTAGTCACTGCGTGCTCTGAAGTTTAGTGGCGTTACATTCTCTCGACTTCAACGATTTATACTACTGCCACGTGGGCATTTCTTGTTGGATATAATTCCATTAATTCTCAAAAAGTCTCCTAAACTACGATCTCTAGTTATCATCAGTTTTGTAAGTAAACAACGCAATATGTCTTTGTTAGCATGAAACTGATTTTTGTATTTTGTAACTCTTAAATTTTTGAGGTACTTGGATCCAGGAAAGAGGATATCAACCCGGGAATCTCCCATTGTCATGGAACCAACCTAGTTTTGTTCCCAGATGCTTGTCGTCCCGCGCTTCTTTGAGTGGAATTAATATAGAGGAAGTGGAGAAGAGAAACAGCTCATGAGATACATACTTGCAAACTCAAAGCGTTTAAAGGAAGTGAGAATCACCTTGATATCATCAAGCTTCAATCTTGAAGAGAAAGAGGTGATGTTAAAGGAGTTAAAATCTATGTCTAGAGCGAGTTTCAACATTGTCTCAGCTTCTGTTTAAATGATACATTAAATTCTTCTCTTACCACTTGATACATAATCAGTTAATCACATCTTTAGATGACCCGCATTTGTTAGGATGAACTTTGCAAATCTTTGTTTTCTTTTCTCCTCTGGCTTTTTGTCTTAATACCATATCCACTCCAAAAAATCAAGAAGCTAGAGATTATTGAATCTATACTATTAAAGTAGAAGGACAACTTAAGGAAACAACATAACCAAGGCCCTATCCCTGTCTCCAAACAGGGAAAAACCCGGAATCAACCACTAAATCAAGCAATCAACCCGACACGCGGATCCATTGTTACTTAAATCAAACCAAAACGTGAAAAAAGGAATCAGACCGGTTTTGGTCTCCTTTTGATTTCCTTTTCCTCCAAATCTAATTCAAAAGAAAATGAGAAGAAACATGCTTACATTTACGGAAGTTTTATAAAGAGATCCATAATTGTAGGACTAACAAAAGGGAGAATTAAAAATTCGAATAAGAAAATAACGTCTCATAGGTACTAGATTTCCAATAATATCGCAAATGAATCTGCTCTAATAACTACTCCAGCCCAGATCATCGCAAATGCCAAGGAATTTCGATTCCATAAAATACTTCAATCTAATTAAAAAAAAAATAATAGTCAAATTAAGAAACAAATAAACAAACGGAAACTTTAAAATCGGAAAGTTATAATGAGTTCCATATATTAATCACTCAAATACAAACGAGGTAAAGAGCTAATATGGTAACTAATATTATTAGGCGAATATATCTCTATATATATGCTGTTTTTAGAAAATATAGTACAATAACAACATAGTTGGTAACTGGGATATTATACATTTATAATTACACTTTTAAAGGAACGGATAGAGTATATTGGACACTATGTTTGACAGAAGTAAAGTCCATTCTCCGGAAAAACAAAAAAACAAAAAAACCAGAACTACTATTTTTTGGGGTAAAGAACAAGAACTACTCTTTTAATAGGTATCTGCTTTTTATTTAATGGCAACATGATCTCCTCCTTGTTTCTAGGAAACTAAAGAGATCCAGTTTAATTGCATTGATTAAAATAAACGTGTTCTGCTTCTTGCACGTCTTGGTCGTTGAGCCAGTGTATCACCGACAATCACCTCATCAATGTTACTGAGATGCATAACGTGTGAGAGCCTTGGACAATACGTTGAGAAACTGAAAAACGCAAATTTATAAAGAACAGTTGACTTAAACTCGAGAACTCGAAGTCTTTTTCTTTTATAACAAAGGATAATCTAAGTTAAGTTTCTCGACTGAGTATAGTTGCCTAAAGTAGCGGATGCAAGTCCTAAGCGGACACAATTGGTGGAGTTAGATTGTTCTTGCAGAACGCAACAAAAATGTTATTGAAAAAATCTATGTAAAGTTGTAAGAAAGTTGGTATTTAGAGATAAAATTATACATAGTGTTTTATTATATTATGTTGCTTTGACTGTTTGAATTACTGGTTGAATTGTTTTCAGATTGATGGTAAAACATGTTTTGTTTTGGAAAAAATAGAAAAATAAATATTTTTTTTTTAATTTCTGCGGAAACACCTAAAACACTACTTATTCAAGAACATAGGCAATATAATTTTAGCTATTAGTAAAAGATGTGACGGTTTTTAGAGATCCGACCCTCGATCAAAAGGAAAAACTCCATTTGATTTTCATTTTCTGCTATAGTTGACCTTATAAAAAGTTAATAAATAAAAGAGTACTAATCCCCAATTTCCACACACACTACACATCAGTAAAGACAGAGACGGAACCAAACACAAAGCCATTTGTCTGCATAAGAAAAAAGAATGACGGATCGGAGAGAAAGAGGAAAGGATGTGTTGTCATGGCCTATGGTCGGAGAGAAAGAGAATAAATATGGTGTAAAGGAAGAAGTGAAAAAGCAGCTATGGCTGTCGGGACCATTAATCGGCGTGGGTCTTCTTCATTTTTGTCTACAAGTCATCTCCGTCATGTTCCTTGGCCATCTTGGCTCTCTTTCTCTCTCTGCCGCCTCCATCGCCACCTCTTTCGCCTCCGTCACCGGCTTCAACTTACTCATTAGTTTCCTCACTAACTATATACATATACATAATTGTTTCTTTTTTTCCTTATTTGATGAAACATGTATCTTTGTCTTTAGAATAGTAATGATAGAAATTAGGAACAAAATATCTGGATTTAAAATTTGATTCAGAATTGGTGATATTGATTTTTACTTTCTTTTTGCTATCAAACCTTTCTAAGTTTATGATAACTTGTCTAACGCACACTATGGTTAACAAAAAAAGAAGAAGTCATTTTGTCATTTGACGACAAAAGTGAAAGCGCCAAAAATGAGAACATCAGCACTTGAAACAGTAAATAATGTGAACGGTCCACTATTCAAGTTAAATTTACAAACGGATTACTTATGATGCAAGAAAAATATGCTGCATTCACTTCTTTTTTTTTTCTTGTTCCATTTCCAAATTAACAGATGGGAACAGCAAGTGCATTAGATACACTTTGTGGCCAATCATACGGAGCAAAGATGTACGGAATGCTAGGGATACAAATGCAGAGAGCAATGTTTGTTCTTACACTACTCTCTGTTCCTCTCTCCTGTCATTTGGTATAACACAGAACATATACTCCTCTTCTTCGGACAAGACGAATCCATTGCTACGATGGCTGGCTAGTGGCTCCTACGCAAGATTTATGATCCCAAGCATCTTCGCTTACGGTCTTCTTCAATGCGTCAACAGGTTTTTACAGGCCCAAAGCAATGTGTTTCCTCTGGTCTTCTGCTCTGGAATCGCCACTTCTCTTCATGTCCTCCTTTGTTGGGTCTTGGTTTTATAATCTGGTTTAGGGTATCTCGTATAAAGGAGCTGCTGTGGCTAACTCTATCTCGTATTGTCTTAATGCCGTTCTCTTGTTCTGTTACGTCAAGTTACCGCCTTCATGATCATTGACTTGGACCGGCTTCTCTAAGGAGGCTCTCCGCGATATCCTCCCTTTTGTGAGACTAGCTATTCCATCTGCCCTTATGGTCTGGTAAGTAAAACAAAAAACAAAAAAAAAGTAAAAAGAAAGGTTTTACTGTATTACATATATGAATTATTTTTGTGTGATCGCAGCTTAGAGATGTGGTCCTTTGAGCTTCTAGTTCTCTCATCAGGACTTCTTCCGAATCCGGTTTCAGAAACTTCTGTTCTCTCAATCTGGTTAGAGCAGTACATATATCAAGAGTATCTAATCAGGAGTAATAATTTAGTAACTGAATTATTCGCAGCCTTAATATAGCAGGAGTAGTTTGGATGAACCCATTTGGTCTCGGTGGCGCTGCAAGGTAAAACACATATAAGCCGAATCATGTAATATCAGATCAAAACTCATTGTATAAACCATGAAATATCCCTTATAAAATCTGTGCAGCCCGAGGGTATCAAACGAGTTAGGGGCAGGGAATGCGAAAGTGGCTAAGCTTGCGGTGCTTGTGGTCATGAGTATTGCAATCGCAGAGAGTATAGTGATCGGATTAGTTTTGATATTGATAAGGAATATATTGGGATTGGCTTTTAGTAGTGAACCGGAAGTAGTCACTTATGTAGCCTCGATGATGCCAATTTTCGCCGTAGGCAATTTCCTAGACAGTCTTCAATGTGTTCTCTCAGGTTACGTTCTTTCTTTGCTTGCAAGTAAAGGGGGAAAAAAGCCACTCTTATCAAGAACGAGATTTAAGTGTGGTTATTACCGGTTATGTTTGTTTTTAATTTCTTGGTTTGATAGGGGTTGCTAGAGGATGTGGATGGCAGAAGATCGGAGCATTTGTGAATCTTGGATCATACTATTTTGTTGGAGTTCCTTCAGGCTTGTTACTTGGTTTTCACTTTCACATTGGTGGTCGGGTAAATTAAATTAACCCAAAATCAGATTATTATTTTTTTTGGGATTAACGCCAATTAATATTCTCATAATGAATTTGAAGGGGCTTTGTGAAACACCCTAACCCGGTTTTTCCATTTAACTTATACTTAGTCAAATTTTCAGTTCGGTTTTTCTTAACCTTTTTCAACGCATGAGGTTTCCCACCGGATAGCTATGAATTATGCACAAACGGATAGACAGAATATGAACTTAACTTCATTCAACCATGTTTAACGAATCAACAACTTAGATAAACATAGATTCAACAGAAACTTGAAATACAAATTCGGTTCTAGAATTAATGCGAGTTCGCTATAGGCTATTACATCACATTCTAGTCCGGATCTACCCATTCCTAACCATCCCTTCCTTCCTGCCAAGTCTCGCGTCTAGATTAAACATCACGACCATCACCTTGAATGGTCTCAGAACCTGCCACATTAAAATGAGGCATAAGCAAACAAGTTTGCTTAGTGAATGCGATCATTCCATCCACTAAGTCACAGTACAGAGAATCGCAATCATAACACACAGTTCAACAACCAGTCATGCATCAACCACAGTCGCTTATCGCGGCTAAACACCCAAAGTGGTCGAGCACCCTCTCGCCAAATGGATCGATTACCCGATCAAGCTTTCAGACTTGGTTTAACACGCAAACAGACTCAGTTACACGCAATCATCAATCATTGAATCTATCTATGCCGTGAAAACTACCATACACTATGACTTCAGGTCACACACTCACCTTTGCCTAATTTCGAACAGTGAAAACAGATTTCAGTAACAGAATATCGACTTCAGTCGACGATCTATCGAACACAGCAACAATCGGTCGATCGCTAACCGCTCTCCTCGACCCGAATGCTCTTCTATCGATCAAGACTCGATTTTCCCCGATCGATCTTCTTCCCCCTCGATAGAATCTCACTGAAACACTCTTTCAATCGAACAGAACTCTTTTCTATCGGTGAAATCTCACTTTCTATCGATAACCGCTTTCTTTCTCGATCTCTCTCGACTGGAAATGATCGAGAATGATCCTTCTCGCGGTATAAGTCTAATAACTGCTCTATAACCGCCGCTTTACTAAAACGCGCGCGTTCTATCGGTCCAATAACCGTTCCCGCTTATATTGATCGAGCGCTTATTTATTCCAGTCGGTAACCGTTCCCGCCAAATAACTTAGGCGCATTTTCGTCGATCGGATTATCATTTCTCTCGATAGAAATCGATCATACTTTAATGTTATTCGACCGAACTTATTTCTACCCCGACCAATAACCGCCTGGTCCTAACACCGACCACTTTATACGACCAAGTTCCATTTTGATCGCATAAAGTTCAACTCTGCCGACTACAGCTCGACTGTACCGATCAGCCGACTGGTCCAGCTCGACCACAGTCCAGACTCTCGACTATCCAGTCGATCCAGCTCAACTCCTACGATACATCCAGTCGGTCTAACCATAACTTCACCATACATTCAGATTCAGCCACTTTTCCTCGACCACAACTGTCTTTCCGAACCATTTTCTCGACCGCCCAGTAGAACCCTGGTTCACGGGTGCTACAAGTCTCCCCCACTCAATCTAGATTCGTCCTCGAATATTCGCCTTTCCTAGACTTAGATTGCTTCGGTTGCTTCTCAAACCACTTAGAGAATTTCTCTTCCATTCTAATCTCAGGTTCCCAAGTCGTCTCTTCTTCCCCTTCACAATCCCAAACGACTTGTACCATCTTGATTTTCTTTCGGCCTACTGCCTTAACTCTCCGACCTATTATCCGAACAGGTCTTCCTTCGACCGTCAGATTCTCCTGTAGGTCGGGCGGAGGCTCGGACACAACGTTCTCCCCGTTTGTCACGCACTTCCTCAGCAATGATACATGGAAGACCGGATGAAATGCGACCAATGACGGTGGCAAATCTAACTTATACGCAACCACTCCAATCCTTTCCAGGACTTGGTACGGTCCCATGTATCTCGGCTTCAACTTTCCAGTTGCCGCGACTCTATCCTTTCCCTTAAAGGTTATGAGCTTGACATAGACAATGTCTCCGACTTGAAACTCTAATTCCCTACGGTGCTTATCCGCATAGCTCTTCTGCCTATCCTGGGCTTCTTTCATTTTCAGTTTCAAGACTCTAATCCGTTCCGTGGTTTCCTCAACGTAGTCCCGACCATAGAGACTACGCTCCCCCACTTCAGTCCAACACAACGGTGTTCGGCAAGGTCGACCATACAGTGCCTCGTATGGCGACATCCCAATGCTTGCCTGATAACTATTGTTGTATGAGAACTCGGCCAAAGGCAAGTAATCCTTCCACTTGCCGCCCCAGTCCAGAACACACGCTCGCAACAGATCCTCGAGTGTTCTGATCGTCCTTTCCGACTGGCCATCCGTCTGAGGATGATAGGCCGTACTCATGTGTACCTTGGTACCCAGTCGTTTCTGGAACGCTTTCCAGAAGACAGAACTAAACCGTGAATCTCTATCTGACACTATACTCACAGGTACGCCATGTAGCTTAACGATCTCCTCCACATAGATCTTAGCTAATGCATCCGCTCTATCATGCTTATTGATAGCCAAGAAGTGCGCAGATTTGGTCAGTCTATCGACTATGACCCAAATCGAATCCATTTTCCCGCACATAGGCAATCCAGTCACAAAGTCCATCGTGACCATATCCCATTTCCATTCTGGGATCGGTAGACTTTGCAACAGCCCACTCGGTACTTGGTGTTCAGACTTAACCATTTGACAGGTTTGACACCCGGCTATCCACTTAGCCACATCCCGCTTCATCCCGACCCAATGATAGTATCTCTTCAAATCCCGATACATCTTGGTCGACCCCGGATGAATGGAAAACTTCGAATGATGCGCTTCCTTTAGGATTTCTTCCCTCAAATCCTGATCCTTCGGTACACACACCCGACCGTGCACGACGATCGTACCGTTCTTAGAAATCTGATACTCAGTATTCTCATTCTTCGACGCTTTAACCAGCTCCTCATCTGACTCTTGAGCATTCCTGACTCTAGTCAATAAGTCTGCCTGGTCCGCCGCACCAAGACCTAACGGTTCCACTGCGTTAGTCAAGGCCGCCAGTCTCAATGTTCCCAACATCTCGACTAGTCCAGACATGTCCTTGTCCGAATCCACAGCCACTCTCTTCCGGCTTAAGGCATCCGCGACCAAGTTAACTTTGCCCGGACAGTAAGCTATATCCACGTCGAAATCAGCAATGGACTCCATCCATCTCTGCTGTCTCATATTCAAACCCGGTTGAGTGAAGATGTACTTCAAACTCTTGTGATCCGTGAAGACTTGGACCTTGGCTCCATACAAGTAAGGTCGCCATATCTTCAACGCAAACACTACCGCAGCCATCTTCAGATCGTGCGTACGATAATTGCACTCGTGTTTCCGCAACTGCCTAGACCCATAGGCAATAACACTTCCGTGTTGCATCAGCACACAACCAAGTCCTGTCTTGGATGCGTCTGTGTATACGGAATACGGCTCATCCGGCTTCGGTAAGGTCAATACCGGAGTAGTGGTAAGCATGTCCTTAAGCTTTCCAAACTCTTTTCACACTCGGTCGACCACTCAAACCGAACGTCCTTCCCGGTGAGTCGAGTCATGGGCGACGCCATACTCGCAAATCCTTTCACGAAACGCCTATAATATCCGGCCAGACCTAAGAAGCTCCTTATCTCCGATGCATTCCTCGGTCTCGGCCACTCCGCGATTGACTTAATCTTCTCCGGGTCAACGGACACTCCTTTATCCGAGACCACATGACCTAGGAATCCAATTTCCCTTTGCCAGAAGCTACACTTACTGAACTTGGCGAACAAACGATGTTCCCGCAACCGCTGCATGACCGTACTCAAATGAACCATATGCTCCTCCGGACTCTTAGAGTAGATCAGTATATCATCGATAAAAATGATTACGAACTCATCCAAGCATTCCCTGAATACGTTGTTCATGAGTTTCATAAACGCAGCCGGTGCGTTAGTCAGCCCGAACGGCATGACCACGAACTCGTAGTGACCGTACCTTGTCCTAAAGGCGGTCTTTCTCACATCCGATTCTGCTATCGGGATCTGATGATAGCCTGACGCTAAATCGATCTTTGAGAACCAAGTAGCCCCTCGGAGATGGTCCAACAACTCGTCTATCCTCGGAAGAGGGTACTTGTTCTTTATCGTTACCCGATTCAAACCGCGGTAATCGATACAGAGCCTAAAACTACCGTCCTTCTTCTTTACAAACAGGACCGGTGCACCCCATGGCGAACTACTCGGTCGAACGAAACCTTTTTCCATTAGGTCGTTCAACTGCTTCTTCAGTTCAGCCATCTCAGCCGGCGCCATCCGGTAGGGCGACTTTGACAACGGAGCTGTTCCAGGTTCCAGTTCGATCGTGAACGGATCCGACCGATCAGGGGGCAGTCTAGACAGTGCCCTGAACACATCCTCGAATTCACTAACTACTGGAATCTCGCTAAGGCTAGCGTCTTTCCCCACCTCCGTAGTTGTGATCGCGGCTAGATATGCTTCACAGCCTTTCTCGATCATCCGTTCCGCTTGGATGACCGATATGATCAAACTCCCATCGGTTGGTCGAACTCCTTGGTACTCCAACCTACCCTTGGACGTTTCGAACCTAACCCTACCACGGTGACAGTCCAGATGTGCCTTGTACTTCCCTAGCCAGTCCATACCAAGGATCACATCGTACCTATCAACCGCACATATTACCAAGTCAGCTGGCATGTTTACCCCTCCGATCATCACAGACACGTTCCTGATCTTCCCCAAGGTAAACATAACTTGCCCACCAGCTGCTTGAACCATCCCATGGTCTTCCCCGGGTTCCTTACGGAACTCCCCACTACCGACCAGGTTTGGGTGAACAAAACAGTGCGACGCACCGGAATCGAACAGAACATGGGTCGCCATTCCACCCATGTTCAAGGTCCCTACACATTCATCCGAATGCTAAGAAACCTAACTACCACAGAACAAGCAACTAGCTACTCCTAGCTATTCACGCAGAAAGCTTAAACAGCTAAGTGAGAGAACTGACCAGTGATCGGACGAGATGAGCTTGGGTCCATAGCTGCATCCCCAATCGAGTAAACCCGAGGCTCCACTGCCTGCCTCTTTGCACTCGGGTTTGGTCCCTCACTTGCGCGCTTCCCCGTTTCCGCTCCATTCGGACACTTGTTCTTGTAGTGACCCGGCTCTCCACAGCCGTAACACTGCACCACACGGCTTTCCTTTGGCCTCTTATCCTCCTCAGGACAATCACGAACCTTGTGATCCTGACTTCCACAGCGATGACAAGCACCGGACGCCTTCCTACATGCGCCCGCGTGTGTCTTTCCATAAGTCGCACACGCACTGCGTCCCGCAGCGGACTTGCCATGGCCAGCACTCTGGCTCTTCCCAACTATGTTCTTTGACTGAATATGGAGTTCCTTTTCCATCAGTTTCATCTCCTCGACCATTCCGGCCTCCTGTTGAGCCGCCTTCTCAACCAACTCCGCAACAGTCGCATACCCGCGTATCTGACAGCGATTCTGGATATCCGCTCTAAGGCCACGCATGAACCTACGGACCTGAGCACTCTCCGCATCCAGTTCGCGTCCCGCAAACTTCTTCAGAGTGTTAAACTCCGCCTCGTACTCCCGTACGGTCTTACTGCCTTGGCGCAGTTCCAGAAAAGCCATTTCCATCCTATCAAATGCCTCTGGGGGAAAGTACTTCATCGTGAATTCCTCACGGAAGGTTACCCAGGTACAGTTCCCATTGCCACCATTACGGGCAACCACACCTCCCCACCAGATATGCGCATCCCCTTCCAAATAGTGGATCGCAATGTCCCTCTTGTACACCCCGGGACAGCGGATGGAATTGAAGTTCCGCTCCAACCGAGTAATCCACTCGTCCGCCTCAACCGGCCTGGATCCACCAGAGAAGAACTTAGTTCCCAGCTTCTGCATCTGCTCCAACACCCGCAGATACGACGGAACTCTTTCTCCTGGATCCGGTTCCACACCAACATTCACGTTCACATTCACCGGTTTCTCGACTGCTTCCGGTGTATCCACACCTTCAGGAGGAACGACCGGCAACCGCTCTAACACCTGAGCTAACAGACCTAACAGAGCTTCCATCCCAGCAGGAGGAGGAGGAGGAACGGCAGCAGCAGCAGCCGCTTCCTCAGCAGCCACTTCATCGGCCGCATTAGGTGCACGCACCTCAGCATTGCGATCATTCGCAACATGTACCCCTGAGTTCTCCCCAGTTTCGGGTACACTTCTTCTAGAGTTTCTAGCACTCTTTGCCATCTGCAAGTTCAGATTTATGAGTTAGCCGCACGACTAACTCAGTCCACACACAACAGTTCATACAATAATCCGCGAGACTTTTTCCGGCCTTGGAAGGATGGTTGTAAACCCACTACCCGTCTATGCATAAAGGCTATCCTAGAACCAACCATGCTCTGATACCAACTTGAAACACCCTAACCCGGTTTTTCCATTTAACTTATACTTAGTCAAATTTTCAGTTCGGTTTTTCTTAACCTCTTTCAACGCATGAGGTTTCCCACCGGATAGCTATGAATTATGCACAAACGGATAGACAGAATATGAACTTAACTTCATTCAACCATGTTTAACGAATCAACAACTTAGATAAACATAGATTCAACAGAAACTTGAAATACAAATTCGGTTCTAGAATTAATGCGAGTTCGCTATAGGCTATTACATCACATTCTAGTCCGGATCTACCCATTCCTAACCATCCCTTCCTTCCTGCCAAGTCTCGCGTCTAGATTAAACATCACGACCATCACCTTGAATGGTCTCAGAACCTGCCACATTAAAATGAGGCATAAGCAAACAAGTTTGCTTAGTGAATGCGATCATTCCATCCACTAAGTCACAGTACAGAGAATCGCAATCATAACACACAGTTCAACAACCAGTCATGCATCAACCACAGTCGCTTATCGCGGCTAAACACCCAAAGTGGTCGAGCACCCTCTCGCCAAATGGATCGATTACCCGATCAAGCTTTCAGACTTGGTTTAACACGCAAACAGACTCAGTTACACGCAATCATCAATCTTTGAATCTATCTATGCCGTGAAAACGACCATACACTATGACTTCAGGTCACACACTCACCTTTGCCTAATTTCGAATGGTGAAAACAGATTTCAGTAACAGAATATCGGCTTCAGTCGACGATCTATCGAACACAGCAACAATCGGTCGATCGCTAACCGCTCTCCTCGACCTGAATGCTCTTCTATCGATCAAGACTCGATTTTCCCCGATCGATCTTCTTCCTCCTCGATAGAATCTCACTGAAACACTCTTTCAATCGAACATAACTCTTTTCTATCGGTGAAATCTCACTTTCTATCGATAACCGCTTTCTTTCTCGATCTCTCTCGATCGCTCTCTCGACTGGAAATGATCGAGAATGATCCTTCTCGCGGTATAAGTCTAATAACTGCTCTATAACCGCCGCTTTACTAAAACGCGCGCGTTCTATCGGTCCAATAACCGTTCCCGCTTATTTTGATCGAGCGCTTCTTTATTCCAGTCGGTAACCGTTCCCGCCAAATGACTTAGGCGCATTTTCGTCGATCGGATTATCATTTCTCTCGATAGAAATCGATCATACTTTAATTTTATTCGACCGAACTTATTTCTACCCCGACCAATAACCGCCTGGTCCTAACACCGACCACTTTATACGACCAAGTTCCATTTTGATCGCATAAAGTTCAACTCTGCCGACTACAGCTCGACTGTACCGATCAGTCGACTGGTCCAGCTCGACCACAGTCCAGACTCTCGACTATCCAGTCGATCCAGCTCAATTCCTACGATACATCCAGTCGGTCTAACCATAACTTCACCATACATTCAGATTCAGCCACTTTTCCTCGACCACAACTGTCTTTCCGAACCATTTTCTCGACCGCCCAGTAGAACCCTGGTTCACGGGTGCTACACTTTGGCTTGGAATCATATGTGCACTCCTTGTTCAAGTTACATGTCTCTCCCTCGTCACCATCTTTACAAATTGGGATGAAGAGGTAGGAAAGAAAAAATCACACTGTTGTTCCATTTGGTAGTGTTTTCGTCTATACATATTTGATAATTTTGTTTATTTTAATGGATAGGCCAAAAAAGCTACAAAAAGAGTGTCTTCATCAGGAGTAAGCAATTCTGCAATCGATAACGGGTCAATTGTTGTGTTTTGAGAGCCATTGAGAAACATTTTAGAGTTTGGAGATCATTAATAGATATATTTTTGATTAATTACATAGAAATAAAATGTGATTCTTTAATAAATTGTTCACTTATACCATTTTCTTTTACACTAGGGGTTATCCCGCGCTACGCGCGGGACATATGTTATAATTTTTTTAATTCAAATATAAGTTGCTACTTATTATTATTATTTACAAATGTTGATATTTGATGTTAATTTTAATCAGTAAATCACTCGGCATATACCATATTCAGAGCAATTTACTAATTTTTATAAATTGGTTTTGAAATTATTATTTTGCCTAGACATTTTAACAAAAAAAATATTTATGTAAATATGATTAAAAACAATTGTGTTTGCTAAATATGTATATGGAAGAAATAAATAGCGGTTTTGAATAAGCATTTCAAAGTGAAGACTATTGTTAATAAAAACTTCAACATGAATTTGTTTTTTCATGCAGTTTTGGTAGACAAAAAAAATAATGTTTATGAGAGTGAATAATTATTATTTGATTTAAGAGTGTATTCTTTGTATTGTATTGTTGACATAAAAAATATAGATAAATTTTAAGAGTAAATATTTTATTTATAATATCACAAATGTGAATTTGTAAATATTCCCTCCATTTCTTAAAGATAAATTTTATACTCCCTCTGTTCCATTATATTTGATGTTTAAGGTTTTTCACAAATATTAAGAATCATTTAATGTTTTATTATTAATGATTTTTCTTTTTATATCAACTATTTTTCTAATAGTATTAACCAATAGTAATTCAAGTATTCAATTACTTTTAATTCTTTTTTGTTGAACTTTGGAAAAAGTCGCATTTATTAATAAAAAGTAACCTTAAAAATCTTGAACATCAAATAATAAGAAAAAAAAAATCTTAAACATCAAATATTAAGGAACAGAGGGCGTAGTGTTTTCACACATATTAAGAAAAAAGTAGATTTCAATCATTACTACATAGGTTTTTGCAATAAAACAACTTTTATAATTTTAAACCAATAAAAATCAAACAAATATAATTAATGGTTCTTGAAATCTGAAAAATGGCATCAAAAAGTTAGAACATTTATCTTTATGAAAAAATAAATAATGTGTAGAAAATTCATTATTAAAATTTTGTAAACAGAATAATATGATGTTAAAGAACTTAATATAATTTTCATTTTTTCTTCGCCTTAGACCTTAAACCTTCTTTTAACTAATCAAATGATATGGAACCAAGTTGCTATAATCTTCTGTCTATGTGGAAGCTTATGTTATCTCACCTTTGATCTTTCCTACACGTGCAAGCTTGTAGAGGCCTTTAGGGTCTCTTGCTTCACAAAGTTGTAGAGACATGTTCATGTAAACCTGAAGAGTTTATGCCACAACACATCAAAACTTATGATTTCAAGCTAAAACAAATAGAGGCCTTTTGGCCCCGTTTCTCTTTAAACCACCTATACAAATAAAGCTAAAACAAACAAAGCCAATCTCTTTCTTACCTCTGGAGACAACAATTCCACATTCCTTAATCCTTAACACTCCTCGTGAATAATCTCATTGTTCGTCTCTTTGTTCGTAGCCGTTGGTTATCGTTGCTTTGACTAATAACTATGACAAAATGAACAGAAGGAAGAAATTGTTTTAACTTAAGAAAGCATTCACTAATAGTCTATACCTTCTTTTTTCATAAAGGGTCATATGATACAAACAAATAACCTGTGTATCTCTCACTAAAAAAAAATTCTCCATTGAAAAAGTTAATGTGTGAAAGAGTTGGAGATTATGGTCAATATTTCTGGTGTTTATATGAAATTATGGCATTTCTTCCTTCACCATCTGCATATTTAACTCAAACTCGTAGAGATCCAATTAGCCTATGAATGTCTCACATTCAGACTTTTGTTCTATCAAATCTCACGGCCTTTAAGAAAACTAAAATTTGCTAATAATCACAACTAAAACTTATCAATTAAAAAACCATCTATAGAATAAATTGACTATTATTTTTCCATAACCAAGACCTCCATCTATCTCATAAATTACCTAAATAAATTATAGTCAGTCTATTTCTCTTTAGAAAAATTTGAGCAATCTAATTTGACATGATGATATAAATCACCAGAGATCATATAGAGTAAGGAAAGCAAACCAAACATTAAGGTGTAATTTCAGATGTAACAGAGTTCAGCAAAACTAAAAAATCACCAGAGAGAAGCTTAACCTGAAATCAACAAAGACAATCAGGCGACAGTAAGAATGCACAACAAAAAGGGACCCAGTAAAGACATACCGATGAAGATGAGTCTTCTGTCTGGCTTTATTACATATTTGCCGTTTAATACCAAAGACTTTGAGACATAATTACTTCCATCTATGGTATCAAGTGTTGACACATCATAACCTGTAAAACAAAATATCAAAATATCCAGTGTTTTACACAATCTGGTTTTAAAATATATAAACGTAACACAAAGTATACCATTATCTCAAGTGGCAATCATAAGATTGTTTGAAAGTACATTTTCTAATTGCTATATGTTTTCTGGTCGTGACAAGGTAATCTTGCAAAACTCTTACGTCTCTCTTTTTTTTTTTTTTTTGTTAAAGGTTAACCTAATAAAAGGAAAAAACTTGCAGCTTAACAGATGTTTTGTTTTCAAATGGCAGTCGTTTAAAAAAGATGGTTGAAAAGAGCGAATTTAGCGTAGAAAGAAAATTGAATCCAAGAAAGCTTAACCTACCTAATATGACTTGCAAATCGCTAAGCAGATAACCTCTCCCTCTGGATTCTGTAGCAAATCGATTATGTCAGATTAACTCTTTAAGCCACCCATATATTCTCTTCAATCTTGGGTTCTTCCATAAGAATCACTCTTTTCATTTCTTCATTGACTCAATTGTCACAACAGTACAGAAGCTTTAGCCAGCAATGTTGATCGAAAAAATCTACACATTTGTTGCAACTTCCACAATGCTTGCTAAACTTACCGACCTGTCAGAAAGAAGGAATCAAGGTGAGGCGTTAATTTTCTTCCCTTTTCAACATTTCTAAGCTATTTATAACAATAGAGTGGCTTCTTTTTGTACTCTTCAAGCATAAATTTATACTATTAAAGAAGATAGGTAAGCACATGGAATATAAATTCAGGGAATTAGATGTAGCTTTCGCCTTTCGACAGCTAAGAAGCATATGCAATTGTAGCCTAATACCTCGGCATTGCAAAACAGAACAGAGCTTCTTCCCTATCCCCTTGCTCTTCAACCGTCTCTTCTTTCTTACGACAATCTTCATAAACAAACACGGCACAGAAGATTCCAGTGGTCATCATAATCAGAAATTAAGATCATTTTCTAGAAACTATAAACCACAACACTGTGCAGAGAAGACACGGAAACATAATCTGAAAGCATTAAAAATAGAAGCGTAAGATCAAATGCAGATTGATCGACATAAACCAAAGCTAGCAGCGAAAAAAGAGCGAGGATTACATACTTTTTAAGTTTCCCGTGCAAGAACAATGTAGATAACTCTGCTTGGTTTTTTTGGATTGGTACCGAATAAAATTTAATTCCAGATACGAAAATAGCAAATATTGCTGTAGTTGAAAACCCAATTATTGAGTGAGAGAAATCAGATATGCCAAGAGACGTATAGTCGTGTATCTCCGGAGCGGTGGTAATGGAGAAACATCGATCCACAGGCGATGGCATTTCTCTCCGTTAATGATTTTTAACGCGATTGATGAATCCATCTCACTGCTTGAGCATATAAACCCTAACATTTAGAAAAAGTGAATCTAAAAGAAATCGCGGTAAACATGAATGACAGAGTACGATGACAAATCGGACGAAGGATCAAGGAATCATTATTACCAGTGGAGGCTGAATAGAGAATATCTGAGAATGCGATTGTAATCTCATCATCAAACTCGCAATTTCGCGTCGGGAGTGATGGCGCAAAGGAGAAAGACGAAAGAGGAGGAATTTTTTTACGACTGGACGTTTACAGGAGGATGTAAAAAGGCATTTTATGAGATGCATATAGGTTCATTGGCGGCTGACGTGGATTGATTCGTGAAATAGAATAGACATAGAACCTAATGTGGCCACGTGGCATGAATGTAGCAAAAGTTTTTTCTGAGGTGGACACTCTGAGGAGCCCCAAATAGAGGCTTTTATATATTATAGATTTTTCCACTATTACAAAACTGCTTACGTACCCTTGTCTTTTACAGCTAAAAACTTCTTGCTAGTTGCTACTTCAAATCAATTCCGACCAAACAAATTTAAAAGGTAACAAAAACTCAATTTGATTTTTTCGGTATTATAATTTGCCTTTTATAAGGATATTAAGCCCCACACACCACACATCAGTAGAGAGAGAGAGAGAGAGAGAGAGAGTGGAGAGAGACCAAACCAAAAACAAAAAAAAAAAACATAAAGACAGGAAGATCGTTACTCGTCATATCTTTTTGCTATTTTTCTGCATAAATAAAAAAAATGAGAGAGGATAGAGAAAGAGGAGAGGATGTATTGACATGGCCGTTGATCGGAGAGAAAGGGAATAAAAGTAGTGTAAAGGAAGAAGTGAAGAGACAGCTATGGCTGTCCGGTCCATTAATCGGCGTGAGTCTTCTTCAGTTTTGTGTACAAGGCATCTCCGTCATGTTCGTCGGCCATCTTGGCTCTCTTCCTCTCTCCGCCGCCTCCATCGCCACCTCTTTTGCCTCCGTCACCGGTTTGAGCTTCCTCGTCAGTTTTCCTCACTTTCCTTCTCTCTCTCTGCATCTAAACATACATACATGAATCTTGATTTTACAAAATACATACATATGATACGTACATACATGTAATTTTTTTTTAAATAAATAAATTGGAAACTAGGAATAAAGGTCTGATTTGAATCTTGATTGGCCGTTAATGGGTGATATACATTCCTTAATTTGTTTTTTTTATATATGCACAGTTGGATTTGGCTAGATTTTAACCTTTAAAATATTTCCAAAAAGGAGAGATAATAAATAATTTTAAAAGAAAACTATCCATCATCATAGCATTATCAGCCTGATAATATCAGGCAACTTTGTTTGAATATCCAAGTTACGTAAGCATCTTTTCTGCCACTCCTTTGAAATTTAATAACCACAAAAGAGAATCAGTTTTGTCATTTTACGGACAAAAGTGAAAAACGCCAAAATAACAAACTTGTCATGTGAATGAATGCTTTAGTAGCTAAATCACGTTTTTTTTTCTTTTTTTTCGGTAAACTGTGAAATTTGTTTTTTCTTTCCCTCCCCCTACTTAAAATTTAAACCCACCTGCGAACATTCAAAGGAAAGTTTACAAATCATGTCAACAGATCCAATATTAAATATTCAAGGGAAAGATTACAAATTTCATTTATATATATATATAAAAAAAAAGATACAAGTTCGTTGAATCTTGAACGTTTACTTGTGAAGCAAGAAAACATACACTGAGTCACATATTTCCCTATTTTTCTCACGAACAGATGGGAACGGCAAGTGCATTAGATACACTTTGTGGCCAATCATACGGAGCAAAGATGTACGGAATGCTAGGGATACAAATGCAAAGCGCAATGTTTGTTCTTACACTACTCTCAGTTCCTCTCTCCATCATTTGGTATAACACAGATCACCTCCTCCTCTTCTTGGGACAAGAAAAATCCATTGCTACGATGGCTGGCTCGTATGCAAGATACATGATCCCAAGCATCTTCGCTTACGGTCTCCTTCAATGCCTCAACAGGTTTCTACAAGCCCAAAACAATGTTTATCCTGTGGTTATCTGCTCTGGAATCATCACTTCTCTTCATATCCTCCTTTGTTGGGTCTTGGTTTTGAAGTCTGATTTAGGGTATAAAGGAGCTGCTGTGGCTAACTCTATCTCATATTGGCTTAATGTCGTTCTATTGTTCTGTTATGTCAAGTTATCGCCTTCTTGCTCATTGACTTGGACCGGTTTCTCTAAGGAAGCTCTCCGCGATATTCTCCCTTTTATGAGACTAGCGATTCCTTCTGCACTTATGGTCTGGTAAGACAAAAAGTAAAATTAGATAGAAACTTTGAATGGTAGTAGCCGACAGGACGATATAATCTACTATCTTGAATAAACGACGAAATGACTCAGCTATCTTGATATTTTATTTTTTGTAATGTTGTTTGATTGCAGCTTAGAGATGTGGTCCTTTGAGCTTTTAGTTCTCTTATCAGGACTTCTTCCGAATCCGGTTCTAGAAACTTCTGTTCTCTCAATCTGGTAAGAGCAGTACATATGATATAAGTAATCAATAGTATCTAATCAGTTCTTGGTTGTAACTGAATTTATTTGCAGCCTTAATACATCAGCTACAGTCTGGATGATCCCATTTGGTCTAAGTGGTGCCGCAAGGTAAAACATATATAAACCAAATCTTGTACCCTTTATATCAAACTCACAAACATTGACTATGTTACATCCTTTTCAAAATACGTGCAGCACAAGGATATCAAACGAGTTAGGAGCAGGGAATCCGGAAGTGGCTAAGCTTGCGGTGCGTGTGGTCATGAGCATTGCAATCGCAGAGAGTATAGTGATCGGATCGGTTATGATATTGATAAGGAATATATGGGGATTGGCTTACAGTAATGAGCCGGAAGTAGTCACCTATGTAGCCTCGATGATGCCAATTCTCGCCTTAGGCAATTTTCTAGACAGTCTTCAATGTGTTCTCTCAGGTTCTTTTTCTATCTTTTCTTGCAAGTAAAGGCAAGAACATACCTACACATATGAGGAACTTGATTTTTATTAAGTCTCGTTATTACCGGTTATGTTTGTTTTTAATTTCTTGGTTTGATAGGGGTTGCTAGAGGATGTGGATGGCAGAAGATAGGAGCATTCGTCAATCTTGGATCATATTATTTTGTTGGAGTTCCTTCAGGCTTGTTACTTGGTTTTCACTTTCACATTGGTGGTCGGGTAAATTAAATTAACCCAAAATCAGATTTTTGTTTTTTTGGGATTAACGCCAATTAGTATTCTCATAATGAATTTGAAGGGGCTTTGGCTTGGAATCATATGTGCACTCGTTGTTCAAGTTACATGTCTCTCCCTCGTCACCATCTTTACAAATTGGGATGAAGAGGTAGGAAAGAAAAAACACACACTGTTGTTCCATTTGTTAGTGTTTTCGTCTACACATTTTTGATAACTTTGTTTATTTTAATGGATAGGCCAAAAAAGCTACAAAAAGAGTGGAGTCTTCTTCAGGAGTGAAGAATTCTGCAATCGATAACGGGTCAATTGTTGTATTTTGAGAGCTATCGAGCAACATTTTAAACTTTTGGAGATCATTAATACATACATTTTGTATTTATCAAATAAAAGAGTGCTTTCTTTCCATAAACAACTCGTAAAGATGGATGTTGCCTGGAGAAAAAACATAGATATCTAAAGCTGAAGTTTTCTGTTATTTCACATACAAAACTCAAAGATTCTCAAATGCTTGGTAATGGAGTTGCATGAGTGGAATTACGTAATAATTGTATAAAGAAACTTAGAATATAGACAAAACTTGTTAAAACTTACACTTGTTCTTTGACTCTTGGCCAGATACAAACTTATTTAAGCCCAAAACTCATCAGCCGTGACACTATATGCTCTGAATTTGAAGGTTACACTGCAGATGAAGAAACATCAATGACCAGATACTTTCCCAATACTCACAAATCACAAACACACTCTGTAATCACAAACACACAATCAATGACCAAGTTGTTGAAACTCAAGTACCACTGTATTTAACGTTTCTTTTCCTCTCTGAATAGGACGATCAGTGGAAAATCTTTAAATTTCCAGTAACCCTCCGCACACCCAAGAGATCAACGACAAAAGTAAAACCAATCCATCAAGACAAAAGCTGTATCCAACCCTAGCTTTATCATATTTTCTTTTAAATATTAATGTTGAAAGCAATCATACAAGAGACTCTCAATCTTAATCATGTGATAAAAAGAGAAATTTTAGGAAATACAGGTGTCAATTTTTAAAACTAACACCTCTATGGTGGTAATTTTTAAAATTATACTTTTTCGAAATTTAACATCTAAGTTTGGGTTTACTAATCTTTGACTAGGGTTTATATTTTAGAGTTTAGGGTTTGGAGTTTAAATTTTAGATTTTAGGGTTTAAAGTTATTTTACTCAATGAAAAATGTAGTTTTGAAAATTACCACTATAAAGTTATAGTTTTGAAATTTAACACTCCAAAAATTATATTTTTGAAATTTCCCCATGATAATCTTGCCATATTTATTAAGCTTTACTTATGATTTGCATATAATTTGCTTATGTTATACTTATTCTTTGTAAATAAATTTTTTTACAACTCTATTTTTTATGTATAAATTAATTTTTATTATTAAATAACAATAATTTATTTATTATAATAACAATAATATTGACACATTCTACAAACATAGTTGTTACGAGCTAAAACCACATTAAATCATTAAATTTTCACCATTAAATCATCAATTTTCATATTGCTATACAATTGACATATAATATTCATGGATCTAGAAAAATACTAATTCATATTGAAACAACCAGTCTTTTTTTTTTTTTAATTAACAAGTGCAGAATTCTCAAACAATAAACCAATAAATTGAATTCAATCAATAATAATTAAATCAATCAACAATATTCAATTCAACTCCAGAAATAAAAAAAAATAAATCTAACAACCTAACACCAGGTTTTACTAGATTACAGCAGAAGCAAATAACGAAACATAAAACATTCTATCATCCCTTCCTCGGTCCTGATTCCGCAATCACATTTTTCTTTTACCTACATCACATTAACGAAAAAGAGATGCATAAGTATTTAAGAAATACTTAGTGAGGCGATCACCCAGCCTACCAGCCAATCACGCAATTTCCAGATAATTAACAATATTTAAATAATTTTTATAATTATTAAATAATTTTTCACAATTATTTTCCACCGATTAATTAATTATTTCAACTATTAAATAATTAAACACCAATTAAACCACTTAACCAATTAAACCGAATTACCAATTAAATTTCAATAATTAAAACGATTAAACCAAACCGCATAATCAATCAGATCGACAGTGTCGACCGACACCAGCTTGGTGTCGCACGACACCGAGCTCGCAGATCAACACCACAAAACGATAACAACACAGAAACACAAAATTACTCAATAAACACCAGCAAGCACGATTCAAGGCACTATTAACACATAATCCAACATGAAAACAACCTAAACTCAACCACAATCAACCAATTTGTCGGATCTAGTAAACCACGAGCCTACGATCACGCACTCACCTTGACAAAAAATTGAACAAGGGAAAAGCAAGAGATACAACAAGAAACAGCAACCATAAACTCCCAAAACCTCAAATCCTCTTAAAAATCGCCTCTTTTTCTCTCTGGAAAACTCTCCTCGAAAACTAAGCTCTAAACACGCGGTTGAACACATTTATTCAGAGAAATAGGGCTTCTTCGCCCAAACCGTCCAAGCCGGCCACTTAAATCGAACCGATTCGATTTCGCCAATACCGGTGTCGACCGACACCTTTCCTTGGTGTCGCTCTCGACCAAAACCCGGAAGACGAATTCCAATAACAGGTGTCAACCGACATCCTTCCTTTGTGTCGCTCGACACCAAATCTAAAAGTCACTTTTTGGTTTACGGATGTTACACATATTAAATTAAAACATAAAATACACACAAATAAAATATTAATAATAAATTAATAAATTAATAAATCAAACAATTTGCGTATTGCGCAGGCCTGCCCTAGTTACTAACTATATTGTCTAAAAGTAATTAAACCAAGATATTGTATTGATGACAAATTAGTACAAAAGTTGGACTTAGTAGAGAACAGTAGATACATATATACTATTACAGTATTACATCAATTCTCTACACGAACTACAAAAACTTGATCTCCTTCTATTTAGACACTCTAGATAGATGGAATGTGTAACATCCGCGAACCAGAAAGTTGTGTTAGAGTTGGTATCGGACAACATTAGGGATTCGGGAGTCGATTACATACGCTCTTTGTGGTGCGAATCGAGGATTGACTGTACATGTTCTTGTTTGATTGTTGTACAGTTGGTTTAAGGTTCATTTATCTCGAAGAAAGTGTGTGAAAAGCTTATGAATGCTTAGTGTCGATCGACACCAAAGGGGTGTATCGATCGACACCGGTTATCAGGTTCGATTCCGGTTTAAGTCGATTGCGCGTTTGAATTGAGGTTGGTTTGGTTTTGGTCGATGGGTGTCGACCGACACCAAGGAAGGGTGTTGATCGACACCGGTTATTGAGAAATCGACCGGTTTAATTCAAGTCGGCTGGTTTTGTTCGGTTTAGGCGATGAAAACCCTATTTCGCGCATAAAACACTGTAGCCGCGTGAGAAAGCTCACTTTTCGAGGCAGAGAGTTTTCAGTGAGGAAGAGGTGATTTCTAGGGCGATTTTGGAGTTTGGAGGCTTGTTCTGTTGCTGTTCTTCGCTGTTTCATCTCTTTCCTTCCTTCCAATCCGTTTCAAGGTGAGTGCGTGACTGTAGGTCCGTTAATCATTGGAGTTTGTTTGATTTCGAGTTATTGATGAGTTTTTCGAGTTGTTCTTGAGTTATGGTTGAGATATATTGCTGTTTGATCGATGTGGGGGTTGAATCCCACGATTTTGTATGTTTTGGGCGATTTTTGTAGCTTCTGTTGTCTGGGCGTCGAGCTGGTGTCGACCGACATTCGATGAGTGTCGATCGACACTCAGGAGGCTGGCGTCGATCGACACCATAGAGGTGTCGATCGACACCGACCTGGGTGGTCAGGAAACGTGGGTGTTTCCTGACAAGGAAGTTTCATTTGTTGATTATTGTTCTTGTTGTCTATTATTGTTGATGTATTGTCTAGTGTTTGACGTACTTGGCCTGTAGGCAGGATGATCCACTCACTAAGTATTTATGATAATACTTACGCATCTCTATTCCAATGTGATGCAGGTAACAGCAATGTTCTTCCGCGGAAAGAGACCGAGAGAAGAGGATGATGAGATTAGGAATTTGATATTGGCTCTTTTGTTGTGGTTGACTAGGAATTCATCATTTTAGGGTGTTAGTCTATTTTTAATAATGTAGCAAACCTGGTGTTTAGGTTGCTTATTCTTTATTGGTTATTGGTTATTGGTTATTGGTTATTTGTTGAACGGTTTATTATGATTTAATATTATTGATTTCTTTCGAGAATTTCCGCATTGATAATTATTATAATCATTTATAAAAAAAAAAAAAAAAAAACTTGGATGTTTCATTTTGGTATTGATGGGGATTAAACTTTTCCCAATTTCTACCCCTTTTCTGCAAGTGCACAGATCGAGAGTAGCAACGGGTATATCGAACACAAGGACCAGTTAGTGCACTACAAGGTATGAGATTGAGATTTAGCTAGGAAAGCAATATGAGTTTGGTTGTTGTCACGTTGAAAGCAAGTAAACAAGGAAAATAAAGTTGTAAATCAATGGATGGAAAGCGCTAAGCAATAGGATAATCTCGGGATGAGTGATTCAAGCAAGCAAGTTCGATTTGTTAGGGATTTAAGAATGTGTACCACCTAGAACTCAAGACACTAATTTAGATCTTTCCACTTCCGTGGCTCCGACCCCTATGTTGATCTATCTAATCGCTAAACTTTTGGTATGTCCTTAGATAATCAAACAAGCATTAATTCGATCAAGTCTCAATTGTTCACAACCTCTAGTAAATCAACTTCCGCAGTCTAAGAGAGATTGCCCACCAAATACTAGTTCAGGCGAATGATTCATCACTTCCGTGGCTCAAATCTACCTAGGATCATATGTTGATTGGCCAGATCAACACCAAGCAATGAACACAAGCAAAGGTGAAGAGTTTATGTAAACCCTAATTCTAGATATCGATTCTCAAGCAAGCATGAACACTATCCTTTGATTTCCTATCACTTAACAAGGTAACTACTCAGACATAGAGAAGGAAATCGAATTCATGTTCATAAGAACAGAGATCCGAGATCCTCTCTTGAAGGAGACAATGAAAGAAAGCAAAAACTATAAGAACTTTTATTGAATAATATTTTGTATCACTATGTGTGGCTCTCTCTGTTTTACAAGGCTAAAAAGATGTATTTATAATGCTTCAGAACTTGAAGGGCGGCTTGACCTAGGTCTTGGTCGAAACATAAGAGGCGGTGTAAGTTTGGGCTTGAAAACGTGCAAAATGGGCTTCGGAAACGAGCCGGGTCGAGCGGAGCGTGTCGCGGTCGAGCGGGGCGGTCGACCGGTCGGTCAGGCTGGTGCTCGGGTCGAGCTGGCGGTCGAACGGTCGGACGGGATGATGGTCGGGCGCGCACGGGATGGTGAAAGGAGGTCGGGTCGGACGGGAGCCTTGGAGGCCTTGTCCGACCGGCTCGGTCGACCGGATGGGTCGACCGGATGGGTCGTGGAGTTGGAGGAAGGTTGGGTCGGACGGGAGCCTTGGAGGCCCTGTCCGACCGGCTCGGTCGACCGGTGTTCTCCTGCGGTTAAGGACGGTCGGGTCGGACGGGAGCCTTGGAGGCCCTGTCCGACCGGTTCGGTCGAGCGGTTGGTGTAGACGTCCGGTTTTCGGCTGATTTGACACTCTTTACTAAAACGATCATATCTCCCATTCTACGTGGCCAAATTGCATGATTCCAATTGCGTTGTAAAGCTAACTCATGTAGGCATCGCGGCGAACTGGTTTGGGTGAAATCCATTGAGTATAATGTTTTTGGGGCTCCTCCAAAGTAAATGATAGTGCATGAAGCTGCTTTGAGGACCTTTGCCTTTGTTTTGCTCCAAATTGCATCTTTTGACCTGAAATGACTCTTGGCACTATATATGCATAAAAACTACCTTTTAAAGCAAAAAGCCACGGTAAAACCATGCATAAAGTATATAAAAACGATGTAAAAAGGGTGTAAAATAGAGGTATATCAACTCCCCCAGACTTAGATCTTTGCTTGTCCCCAAGCAAATAGAATCCAAATCGGAGAAAGAGGTTTGAAAACATGAAAACTCACTTATCCTTTGGCACTTGTATCTTCCATTGCTCTGCTTTCACTTGGAGCAAAACTAACTTTGAATCTAGCCTTCCCGTTATGACCTTGAGCTTAGCGAACCATACCGGACCCAACAAATCTCATCCAGCACTCCAAACTTTCCATTGTCAACTCCTTACAATATTTAAAGCGTGCGGTCTTTACCAAGGGAGTATTGATCACAGAGCATTGACTCTTACCCATCCAAGTGTTTGCCAAGACAGTCCTTTTTAGCACATCCAGTTCCATTCCTCTCTCTTTCTCTCTTTTCTTTTGAAGGATCGATCTTTCCCTACTTTTCTAGGGTATCATTTTATTTTTTCTATCGATCCTTCTTCCCTTTGAATATTTTTCTTTTCTGGGAATATCATAGGATAGGCTTTTGCTTTTCCTTGTTTGAGTAGGTCTCCATAAGACAAGAAGGTGCAGACGTATGCATTCCTCTTGCTTACACGTTTTCCTTGTGCTTAAAAGCTTTTTATTTTCATTTTGCAGATGAGAGAGAGGTGGACTGTATCTTTGGTGGACATGTCTCAACTAGACCGGGATGAGGAATCGGCTAATATGTATCTCAAGCCCCTTGACAAGAAAAATTAAAAGTTCAATTAGGTGGTGGAGTTGACTTTAGATTGTCCGGGTACCTTAGAAATCTTGCCAAATCAGTAGGTCGATCCACCCTCAGTGGTTCCGTTGGGCATTGTTCGGTGTCAATATTCGCCTTTGTGATCACAAGAGCTTTGGCATGCTAATGGTAAGCTCCTAGGATAGATCATAGTTTCCTAACTTATTTTGACTCAATAAAACAGAGGTTTTGAAAAAGGTTGATAAGAGAAATAGATATAAGATGAAGACAAGACATGAACAAACGCATTAGTACCGACAATCCCCCCAGACTTAACTTGCACCGTCCCGGTGAAAGTAAATCCGATTAAGGGAGGTAAAAGAAAGAGGTAATAAGGCGTGTGTGAATTAGAGGAAAGATGTAACCTGATATGGTATTAGAAATCGAAGAATGGTGTGATGGATGATATGTCCAGCGACTATGTTGCTCCATAATGTGGATGAGATCCCGGCTTAGATGGTCAAATGCTGTTGCGCACCAGCAATGAGTTTAAAGGGCCGCCTGAGTGTAGGTGAAGTAGGATCAGCATGTGGTAGAACAGCAAGTAGGCGTGGCATGTGATGTGGTATGGGATGAAAATGTGGTGGGATGATGGTGGTATGATATGCAAATGAGGTGGGATGGTATGCAAGTGAGGTGGGATGGTATGCAAATGAGGTGGAATGGTATGCAAGTGAGGTGGGATGGTATGCAATGAAGTGGAATGGTATGTAAGTGAGGTGGGATGGTATGCAAATGAGGTGGAATGGTATGCAAGTGAGGTGGGATGGTATGCAATGAGGTGGAATGGTATGTAAGTGAGGTGGGATGGTGGGTCGGCAAGAGGGGACACGGTCGATCGGGCGAGGCACCGGTCGACCGTCTTGGTCGATCCGACCATGATGAGTGCTGCATTCTTCTTTCCTGAGGTTTCTTTCTACTTCTTTCATGCTGGATTCTCAAATTTCTGTATCCAAAACTTCAAAACAAAACTATTAAATGAAAACAAAGATTAAAAAGGGATAGAAAAGACCTTATGGGTTGCCTCCCATACAGCGCTTGTTTATGGTCTTTAGCTTGACCGTTTGGCTCTTCTAAGAAGAAGTTGAAGGACATGGCCGGAGACAAAGCCTTTTTGTGCGTGTCCCATCACGTCCTTGTGGATGATCAGGTGGTTCATGAGGAGATATGAACCGAGAATGCTTGGTAGGAGTGAAAACGGGGACGGCATCATAGAAAACAGATTTGTTGACATTGGCAAGAGAGATGCGGCGGTTTGGCCAATCCATAATGGCTCCAGCAGTTGCCAAGAATGATCTTCCGAGTATAATAGGCATGTCACTTCCTCCTTTGATATTCATGATATGAAAATCTACCGGTATCTTTGTATCTCCAATTTCGAGCAAGATATCATAGACAACACCTCTAGGTTGTGCAATGGTGAGATCAGCAAGTCCAATGCTGATTTGTGAAGGTTGTAGGCGTGTGATCCCAAGGAGTTTGGCAGTGTGTGTGGGCATCAGGTTTATGCATGAACCGGAATCACAAATGTAGCTATCAAAGTATCTTCCATTGATTGTGCAGGGTATGGTAAACTGTCCTGGGTCTTCTACCTTGTAGAGGGTTCGGAAAGATGGTTGCTTCTTAGCTTTCTCAAATAGCTCCTGAATCTCTTCTGGGGTCTCTTTGCAGTTGTGGAAGAAGTTGGTGAGTGGGTGGTTCTTCCAGGCCTCATGAAAGGTCATGCTGGCGGGTAGTGTTTGGACAAAGCGGTTGAATTCAGCTAGCTTCTCTCGGGAGATGGGGTTGCTGTACCACTTGGGAGGAGGTGTAGAGGGTGGAGATGGGGGTAGGGTTGCTGCATAAGATGACATAGAGAGGCGGGCTCGCCTAAAGAGTTGCTTAATTTCATCCTTGGTTTCTTTGCTACTAAAGAAAAACTCAACCAAATCATGGTTGTTCCAAGCTTCTTCAAAGGGGACATAGAATGGTATGGACTTCACCTTCTTGTTAAATTCCTTGAGCTTCTCTGGGTGTATCTTAGTAGGGTCGATGGGATCATAATAGAATGAATCCTCTGGTTCATCCAGGATGGTTCTCTTTCTTGAAATGCCGGTGATTCTAGGAAGGGCGAGTGTGCGAGCCGGAGGTGGAGAGAATCGCGGGTCAGGTTGCTGTGGACTGGTTTCACTTCCTCTAGAGCTTGCATTGCTGTTAAAACTCTGGTTCTCTTCTTCATCATCTTCATAGTCTTCCTCATACTCTTGATCTTCTTCTTCTTTCTTTACAAGATGTGATGAGTTTTCCTTGGAGATTGCTGTGATGACATTGCAAGGGTAAGGAGGTGGTTTGGGTGTGGGGCTTCTTTCTCTCTGGTTCTTAGAGAAAAGAGATCCTTCTACAACTGACAGCCGGTTATAGAGGATTCCAAGATGTTTGCAATTATCATCATTGAAGCTATTGGCATCAATGCTCTTGCTAAGTAACTCGTGGTGTTTTGCAGCAACATCTAGCTTGACAAGGTTGAGTGATCGATCATGGTCTTCCTTGAGTTGCTTGATATCTTTGTCAAGCTTGATAACTTGGTTAAAAAGAACATCCATCTTTTCTCCAAGGGTGAGATGAACATATTCAATCTTCTTCTCCATCTCTCTTGTACTTGTGACTTGATAGTCAAGGTACTCTTGTAGCATCTCTTCAAGCTTGGTTAGGTGTGGGTTGTGGGGTAATCCTTCTGTGGCTTGGGGTAGCTGCTCAATGTGCGGTGGAGGTTGGTGGTTTCTATAGGGCGGGTGGTAGGGTTTGAGTAGCGGCACATAGGGTTGTCCACGGGCAAACTTGTTGAGGAAAGCTTCCTTGTATCTTCTCCATGTCTTGAAATCGTGTTGGGCAGAAAATCTAACCCATTCTTGAGCTCGGCCAGCTAGGGATGTTTGGAACAAGCTAATCTTCTTTGGGTTTTCTCCCAAACCATAATAATCGCAGAGATTTTCGAAATTCTCAACATGTTCTTGAGCACACTCCGATATGAAGTCATGGAAAGGATCTCTTGCTACATACTTGATCAGGTCGCCATTGATGGACTCCGGTGGTAAGGAGGCATCATCTTCTTCTTCATAAGATTGGTTGTGGTGAGGGTAAGAGTTTTGGTTATACTTGGATTTGAAAGGTGGGTTCCTGCTGAACCTCTTCAAGAAAGCTTCTCTGCAGTCTAACCAAGTGTTGATCTGAAAAGGAGGAGAGTATTGCGCCCACTCAAGAGCTCTCCCAGCTAAGGACATGCTAAACAGCATTAGTTTCTTCTCAAAATCGAAAACTCCATAAGAATCACAAAGACCTTCAAAGTGATCAATGTGTTCTAGTGCATACTCATTGTAGAGATCATGGAATTTGTCTCTCTTCACAAACTCAATCAGCTCCGG
>JAIUCV010001758.1:55000-57500 GCA_026724425.1 Erythrophleum ivorense | reverse complement strand
GGGGAGACCCCCGCACGCGGCCTGGGGAGACCGGGTGCGGGTTGGAACTCAATGGGATCATCGAAGGGGGGTTGGATCCCAATGACAGGTCAACAAAGTGGCGAGAAATGAAATGAGATCGTCTGGAGGGGCATCAAAGAGATCGTCTGGAGGGGGGAGGAGCAACAACGAGATCAACTGGAGGGGGGAGGAGCAACAAATGTAGTTTCCACGGATTACCTTCGCACACCGCACGCCACCACCCACATGGGACCTCGGGGATGGAGCGATGGGAAGATCCCCGCAAGCGGCCACGAATGACCGGGTGCGGGTTGGAGCCCAATAAACTCGTCGCGACTTCCGGCAACCCCCTTAAAATCCGTCAAATTCCATCTCGATTCACTTGCCCACACATTTTGGGGGTCGCCGGAAAAAGTGGCCGGCCGCCGCCGGAGGATGCCCGGCGGCGGGCGGTGGCCGGCCACTTGTGGTGCCATGCTCGGGCCACCCCTTCCCCTTGCTTGCACCCATAAGGTGCGTGGCAAGGTTGGGGGTGCAGGGGGGGTGAGCATGGCACCAAGAGAGCCTTCCCCCCTAAAGAGCAAAACGCACCCTTTCCATCCTGGCAGGAAGAGATATACATTTTCGCCAGCTAGCACAAGTTTTTTTTTGGACCTAGAGATCGAATTTTTGCACGATTTTTTGCAGGCATGCTTAGATTGATGAGATCTCCCTCCTCGCCAAATTTCATAATTTTTGGACACTCGTACAATATATTTTGAATTTTTTCCTTCTTAGGCAAATAGCCACCCAAGCGGCCACCGCCGGCCACCGTCTCGGGCGGGCGGCGACTCCAACATCCTCTTGGGGCCCTATGGCAATCATACAAATCAAAAAATCCAAAATGGATCGAGTGGATTTTAATTTGGTACGGGCACAACCATTTTGGAGCGATCCGGGCAAGCCGCGGGCAACCCGTGAGCAAGTGCCAATGATACCAACACTTGCCCGGGGCAAGTTCTCTTGTGCCAAACTCCACCATTGTGCCCAAGGTGCCGTGGGGCAATGATGCCAACCCAGAAAACCAAGGTGGACCACGTGGATTTCAACTTGGCACAAGCGCCACCACCATGAACTTGCCCGCGGGCAAGCCGTGAGCGAGTGGCCCCGTGCCAACTTTTGCCCGGGGCGGGTTCCCCCGTGCCAAACTCTTCCATTTTCCTCAAGGTGCCATGGGGCAATGATGCCAACCCAAAAAACCAAATTGGATCACGCGGATTTTCACTTGGCACATACGGCCCCCCTCGGACTTGCCCGCGGGCAAGCCGTGAGCGAGTGGCCCCGTGCCAACTTTTGCCCGGGGCGGGTAGCCCCCTGCCAAACTCTTCCATTTTCCTCAAGGTCCCATGGGGCAATGATGCCAACCCAAAAAACCAAATTGGATCACGCGGATTTTCACTTGGCACATACGCCCCCCCGCGGACTCGCCCGCGGGCAAGCCGTGAGCGAGTGCCCCGTGCCAACTTTTGCCCGGGGCGGGTTCCCCCGTGCCAAACTCTTCCATTTTCCTCAAGATCCCATGGGGCAATGATGCCAACCCAAAAAACCAAATTGGATCACGCGGATTTTCACTTGGCACATACGCCCCCCCTCAAACTTGCCCGCGGGCAAGCCGTGAGCGAGTGGCCCCGTGCCAACTTTTGCCCGGGGCGGGTTCCCCCGTGCCAAACTCTTCCATTTTCCTCAAGGTCCCATGGGGCAATGATGCCAACCCAAAAAACCAAATTGGATCACGCGGATTTTCACTTGGCACATACGCCCCCCTCAAACTCGCCCGCGGGCAAGCCGTGAGCGAGTGGCCCCGTGCCAACTTTTGCCCGGGGCGAGTTCCCCCGTGCCAAACTCTTCCATTTTCCTCAAGGGGCCATGGGGCAATGATGCCAACCCAAAAAACCAAATTGGATCACGCGGATTTTCACTTGGCACATACGCCCCCCTCAAACTCGCCCGCGGGCAAGCCGTGAGCGAGTGGCCCCGTGCCAACTTTTGCCCGGGGCGAGTTCCCCCGTGCCAAACTCTTCCATTTTCCTCAAGGGGCCATGGGGCAATGATGCAAACCCAAAAAACCAAATTGGATCACGCGGATTTTCACTTGGCACATACGCCCCCCCTCAAACTTGCCCGCGGGCAAGCCGTGAGCGAGTGGCCCCGTGCCAACTTTTGCCCGGGGCGGGTTCCCCCGTGCCAAACTCTTCCATTTTCCTCAAGGGGCCATGGGGCAATGATGCCAACCCAAAAAACCAAATTGGATCACGCGGATTTTCACTTGGCACATACGCCCCCCTCAAACTCGCCAGCGGGCAAGCCGTGAGCGAGTGGCCCCGTGCCAACTTTTGCCCGGGGCGAGTTCCCCCGTGCCAAACTCTTCCATTTTCCTCAAGGGGCCATGGGGCAATGATGCAAACCCAAAAAACCAAATTGGATCACGCGGATTTTCACTTGGCACATACGCCCCCCCTCA
>JAIUCV010001758.1:42500-45000 GCA_026724425.1 Erythrophleum ivorense | reverse complement strand
TCTGGAGGGGCATCAAAGAGATCGTCTGGAGGGGGGAGGAGCAACAACGAGATCAACTGGAGGGGGGAGGAGCAACAAATGTAGTTTCCACGGATTACCTTCGCACACCGCACGCCACCACCCACATGGGACCTCGGGGATGGAGCGATGGGAAGATCCCCGCAAGCGGCCACGAATGACCGGGTGCGGGTTGGAGCCCAATAAACTCGTCGCGACTTCCGGCAACCCCCTTAAAATCCGTCAAATTCCATCTCGATTCACTTGCCCACACATTTTGGGGGTCGCCGGAAAAAGTGGCCGGCCGCCGCCGGAGGATGCCCGGCGGCGGGCGGTGGCCGGCCACTTGTGGTGCCATGCTCGGGCCACCCCTTCCCCTTGCTTGCACCCATAAGGTGCGTGGCAAGGTTGGGGGTGCAGGGGGGGTGAGCATGGCACCAAGAGAGCCTTCCCCCCTAAAGAGCAAAACGCACCCTTTCCATCCTGGCAGGAAGAGATATACATTTTCGCCAGCTAGCACAAGTTTTTTTTTGGACCTAGAGATCGAATTTTTGCACGATTTTTTGCAGGCATGCTTAGATTGATGAGATCTCCCTCCTCGCCAAATTTCATAATTTTTGGACACTCGTACAATATATTTTGAATTTTTTCCTTCTTAGGCAAATAGCCACCCAAGCGGCCACCGCCGGCCACCGTCTCGGGCGGGCGGCGACTCCAACATCCTCTTGGGGCCCTATGGCAATCATACAAATCAAAAAATCCAAAATGGATCGAGTGGATTTTAATTTGGTACGGGCACAACCATTTTGGAGCGATCCGGGCAAGCCGCGGGCAACCCGTGAGCAAGTGCCAATGATACCAACACTTGCCCGGGGCAAGTTCTCTTGTGCCAAACTCCACCATTGTGCCCAAGGTGCCGTGGGGCAATGATGCCAACCCAGAAAACCAAGGTGGACCACGTGGATTTCAACTTGGCACAAGCGCCACCACCATGAACTTGCCCGCGGGCAAGCCGTGAGCGAGTGGCCCCGTGCCAACTTTTGCCCGGGGCGGGTTCCCCCGTGCCAAACTCTTCCATTTTCCTCAAGGTGCCATGGGGCAATGATGCCAACCCAAAAAACCAAATTGGATCACGCGGATTTTCACTTGGCACATACGGCCCCCCTCGGACTTGCCCGCGGGCAAGCCGTGAGCGAGTGGCCCCGTGCCAACTTTTGCCCGGGGCGGGTAGCCCCCTGCCAAACTCTTCCATTTTCCTCAAGGTCCCATGGGGCAATGATGCCAACCCAAAAAACCAAATTGGATCACGCGGATTTTCACTTGGCACATACGCCCCCCCGCGGACTCGCCCGCGGGCAAGCCGTGAGCGAGTGCCCCGTGCCAACTTTTGCCCGGGGCGGGTTCCCCCGTGCCAAACTCTTCCATTTTCCTCAAGATCCCATGGGGCAATGATGCCAACCCAAAAAACCAAATTGGATCACGCGGATTTTCACTTGGCACATACGCCCCCCCTCAAACTTGCCCGCGGGCAAGCCGTGAGCGAGTGGCCCCGTGCCAACTTTTGCCCGGGGCGGGTTCCCCCGTGCCAAACTCTTCCATTTTCCTCAAGGTCCCATGGGGCAATGATGCCAACCCAAAAAACCAAATTGGATCACGCGGATTTTCACTTGGCACATACGCCCCCCTCAAACTCGCCCGCGGGCAAGCCGTGAGCGAGTGGCCCCGTGCCAACTTTTGCCCGGGGCGAGTTCCCCCGTGCCAAACTCTTCCATTTTCCTCAAGGGGCCATGGGGCAATGATGCCAACCCAAAAAACCAAATTGGATCACGCGGATTTTCACTTGGCACATACGCCCCCCTCAAACTCGCCCGCGGGCAAGCCGTGAGCGAGTGGCCCCGTGCCAACTTTTGCCCGGGGCGAGTTCCCCCGTGCCAAACTCTTCCATTTTCCTCAAGGGGCCATGGGGCAATGATGCAAACCCAAAAAACCAAATTGGATCACGCGGATTTTCACTTGGCACATACGCCCCCCCTCAAACTTGCCCGCGGGCAAGCCGTGAGCGAGTGGCCCCGTGCCAACTTTTGCCCGGGGCGGGTTCCCCCGTGCCAAACTCTTCCATTTTCCTCAAGGGGCCATGGGGCAATGATGCCAACCCAAAAAACCAAATTGGATCACGCGGATTTTCACTTGGCACATACGCCCCCCTCAAACTCGCCAGCGGGCAAGCCGTGAGCGAGTGGCCCCGTGCCAACTTTTGCCCGGGGCGAGTTCCCCCGTGCCAAACTCTTCCATTTTCCTCAAGGGGCCATGGGGCAATGATGCAAACCCAAAAAACCAAATTGGATCACGCGGATTTTCACTTGGCACATACGCCCCCCCTCAAACTTGCCCGCGGGCAAGCCGTGAGCGAGTGGCCCCGTGCCAACTTTTGCCCGGGGCGGGTTCCCCCGTGCCAAACTCTTCCATTTTCCTCAAGGTGCCATGGGGCAATGATGCCAACCCA
>JAIUCV010001758.1:30000-32500 GCA_026724425.1 Erythrophleum ivorense | reverse complement strand
ACATGGGACCTCGGGGATGGAGCGATGGGAAGATCCCCGCAAGCGGCCACGAATGACCGGGTGCGGGTTGGAGCCCAATAAACTCGTCGCGACTTCCGGCAACCCCCTTAAAATCCGTCAAATTCCATCTCGATTCACTTGCCCACACATTTTGGGGGTCGCCGGAAAAAGTGGCCGGCCGCCGCCGGAGGATGCCCGGCGGCGGGCGGTGGCCGGCCACTTGTGGTGCCATGCTCGGGCCACCCCTTCCCCTTGCTTGCACCCATAAGGTGCGTGGCAAGGTTGGGGGTGCAGGGGGGGTGAGCATGGCACCAAGAGAGCCTTCCCCCCTAAAGAGCAAAACGCACCCTTTCCATCCTGGCAGGAAGAGATATACATTTTCGCCAGCTAGCACAAGTTTTTTTTTGGACCTAGAGATCGAATTTTTGCACGATTTTTTGCAGGCATGCTTAGATTGATGAGATCTCCCTCCTCGCCAAATTTCATAATTTTTGGACACTCGTACAATATATTTTGAATTTTTTCCTTCTTAGGCAAATAGCCACCCAAGCGGCCACCGCCGGCCACCGTCTCGGGCGGGCGGCGACTCAACATCCTCTTGGGGCCCTATGGCAATCATACAAATCAAAAAATCCAAAATGGATCGAGTGGATTTTAATTTGGTACGGGCACAACCATTTTGGAGCGATCCGGGCAAGCCGCGGGCAACCCGTGAGCAAGTGCCAATGATACCAACACTTGCCCGGGGCAAGTTCTCTTGTGCCAAACTCCACCATTGTGCCCAAGGTGCCGTGGGGCAATGATGCCAACCCAGAAAACCAAGGTGGACCACGTGGATTTCAACTTGGCACAAGCGCCACCACCATGAACTTGCCCGCGGGCAAGCCGGTGAGCGAGTGGCCCCGTGCCAACTTTTGCCCGGGGCGGGTTCCCCCGTGCCAAACTCTTCCATTTTCCTCAAGGTGCCATGGGGCAATGATGCCAACCCAAAAAACCAAATTGGATCACGCGGATTTTCACTTGGCACATACGGCCCCCCTCGGACTTGCCCGCGGGCAAGCCGTGAGCGAGTGGCCCGTGCCAACTTTTGCCCGGGGCGGGTAGCCCCCTGCCAAACTCTTCCATTTTCCTCAAGGTCCCATGGGGCAATGATGCCAACCCAAAAAACCAAATTGGATCACGCGGATTTTCACTTGGCACATTACGCCCCCCCGCGGACTCGCCCGCGGGCAAGCCGTGAGCGAGTGCCCCGTGCCAACTTTTGCCCGGGGCGGGTTCCCCCGTGCCAAACTCTTCCATTTTCCTCAAGATCCCATGGGGCAATGATGCCAACCCAAAAAACCAAATTGGATCACGCGGATTTTCACTTGGCACATACGCCCCCCCTCAAACTTGCCCGCGGGCAAGCCGTGAGCGAGTGGCCCCGTGCCAACTTTTGCCCGGGGCGGGTTCCCCCGTGCCAAACTCTTCCATTTTCCTCAAGGTCCCATGGGGCAATGATGCCAACCCAAAAAACCAAATTGGATCACGCGGATTTTCACTTGGCACATACGCCCCCCTCAAACTCGCCCGCGGGCAAGCCGTGAGCGAGTGGCCCCGTGCCAACTTTTGCCCGGGGCGAGTTCCCCCGTGCCAAACTCTTCCATTTTCCTCAAGGGCCATGGGGCAATGATGCCAACCCAAAAAACCAAATTGGATCACGCGGATTTTCACTTGGCACATACGCCCCCTCAAACTCGCCCGCGGGCAAGCCGTGAGCGAGTGGCCCCGTGCCAACTTTTGCCCGGGGCGAGTTCCCCGTGCCAAACTCTTCCATTTTCCTCAAGGGGCCATGGGGCAATGATGCAAACCCAAAAAACCAAATTGGATCACGCGGATTTTCACTTGGCACATACGCCCCCCCTCAAACTTGCCCGCGGGCAAGCCGTGAGCGAGTGGCCCCGTGCCAACTTTTGCCCGGGGCGGGTTCCCCGTGCCAAACTCTTCCATTTTCCTCAAGGGGCCATGGGGCAATGATGCCAACCCAAAAAACCAATTGGATCACGCGGATTTTCACTTGGCACATACGCCCCCCTCAAACTCGCCAGCGGGCAAGCCGTGAGCGAGTGGCCCCGTGCCAACTTTTGCCCGGGGCGAGTTCCCCCGTGCCAAACTCTTCCATTTTCCTCAAGGGGCCATGGGGCAATGATGCAAACCCAAAAAACCAAATTGGATCACGCGGATTTTCACTTGGCACATACGCCCCCCCTCAACTTGCCCGCGGGCAAGCCGTGAGCGAGTGGCCCCGTGCCAACTTTTGCCCGGGGCGGGTTCCCCCGTGCCAAACTCTTCCATTTTCCTCAAGGTGCCATGGGGCAATGATGCCAACCCAAAAAACCAAATTGGATCACGCGGATTTTCACTTGGCACATACGCCCCCCCTCGGACTTGCCCGCGGGCAAGCCCGGGCAAGCCGTGAGCGAGTGGCCCCGTGCCAACTTTTGCCCGGGGCGGGTTCCCC
>JAIUCV010001758.1:17500-20000 GCA_026724425.1 Erythrophleum ivorense | reverse complement strand
CAAATTCCATCTCGATTCACTTGCCCACACATTTTGGGGGTCGCCGGAAAAAGTGGCCGGCCGCCGCCGGAGGATGCCCGGCGGCGGGCGGTGGCCGGCCACTTGTGGTGCCATGCTCGGGCCACCCCTTCCCCTTGCTTGCACCCATAAGGTGCGTGGCAAGGTTGGGGGTGCAGGGGGGGTGAGCATGGCACCAAGAGAGCCTTCCCCCCTAAAGAGCAAAACGCACCCTTTCCATCCTGGCAGGAAGAGATATACATTTTCGCCAGCTAGCACAAGTTTTTTTTTGGACCTAGAGATCGAATTTTTGCACGATTTTTTGCAGGCATGCTTAGATTGATGAGATCTCCCTCCTCGCCAAATTTCATAATTTTTGGACACTCGTACAATATATTTTGAATTTTTTCCTTCTTAGGCAAATAGCCACCCAAGCGGCCACCGCCGGCCACCGTCTCGGGCGGGCGGCGACTCCAACATCCTCTTGGGGCCCTATGGCAATCATACAAATCAAAAAATCCAAAATGGATCGAGTGGATTTTAATTTGGTACGGGCACAACCATTTTGGAGCGATCCGGGCAAGCCGCGGGCAACCCGTGAGCAAGTGCCAATGATACCAACACTTGCCCGGGGCAAGTTCTCTTGTGCCAAACTCCACCATTGTGCCCAAGGTGCCGTGGGGCAATGATGCCAACCCAGAAAACCAAGGTGGACCACGTGGATTTCAACTTGGCACAAGCGCCACCACCATGAACTTGCCCGCGGGCAAGCCGTGAGCGAGTGGCCCCGTGCCAACTTTTGCCCGGGGCGGGTTCCCCCGTGCCAAACTCTTCCATTTTCCTCAAGGTGCCATGGGGCAATGATGCCAACCCAAAAAACCAAATTGGATCACGCGGATTTTCACTTGGCACATACGGCCCCCCTCGGACTTGCCCGCGGGCAAGCCGTGAGCGAGTGGCCCCGTGCCAACTTTTGCCCGGGGCGGGTAGCCCCCTGCCAAACTCTTCCATTTTCCTCAAGGTCCCATGGGGCAATGATGCCAACCCAAAAAACCAAATTGGATCACGCGGATTTTCACTTGGCACATACGCCCCCCCGCGGACTCGCCCGCGGGCAAGCCGTGAGCGAGTGCCCCGTGCCAACTTTTGCCCGGGGCGGGTTCCCCCGTGCCAAACTCTTCCATTTTCCTCAAGATCCCATGGGGCAATGATGCCAACCCAAAAAACCAAATTGGATCACGCGGATTTTCACTTGGCACATACGCCCCCCCTCAAACTTGCCCGCGGGCAAGCCGTGAGCGAGTGGCCCCGTGCCAACTTTTGCCCGGGGCGGGTTCCCCCGTGCCAAACTCTTCCATTTTCCTCAAGGTCCCATGGGGCAATGATGCCAACCCAAAAAACCAAATTGGATCACGCGGATTTTCACTTGGCACATACGCCCCCCTCAAACTCGCCCGCGGGCAAGCCGTGAGCGAGTGGCCCCGTGCCAACTTTTGCCCGGGGCGAGTTCCCCCGTGCCAAACTCTTCCATTTTCCTCAAGGGGCCATGGGGCAATGATGCCAACCCAAAAAACCAAATTGGATCACGCGGATTTTCACTTGGCACATACGCCCCCCTCAAACTCGCCCGCGGGCAAGCCGTGAGCGAGTGGCCCCGTGCCAACTTTTGCCCGGGGCGAGTTCCCCCGTGCCAAACTCTTCCATTTTCCTCAAGGGGCCATGGGGCAATGATGCAAACCCAAAAAACCAAATTGGATCACGCGGATTTTCACTTGGCACATACGCCCCCCCTCAAACTTGCCCGCGGGCAAGCCGTGAGCGAGTGGCCCCGTGCCAACTTTTGCCCGGGGCGGGTTCCCCCGTGCCAAACTCTTCCATTTTCCTCAAGGGGCCATGGGGCAATGATGCCAACCCAAAAAACCAAATTGGATCACGCGGATTTTCACTTGGCACATACGCCCCCCTCAAACTCGCCAGCGGGCAAGCCGTGAGCGAGTGGCCCCGTGCCAACTTTTGCCCGGGGCGAGTTCCCCCGTGCCAAACTCTTCCATTTTCCTCAAGGGGCCATGGGGCAATGATGCAAACCCAAAAAACCAAATTGGATCACGCGGATTTTCACTTGGCACATACGCCCCCCCTCAAACTTGCCCGCGGGCAAGCCGGTGAGCGAGTGGCCCCGTGCCAACTTTTGCCCGGGGCGGGTTCCCCCGTGCCAAACTCTTCCATTTTCCTCAAGGTGCCATGGGGCAATGATGCCAACCCAAAAAACCAAATTGGATCACGCGGATTTTCACTTGGCACATACGCCCCCCCTCGGACTTGCCCGCGGGCAAGCCGTGAGCGAGTGGCCCCGTGCCAACTTTTGCCCGGGGCGGGTTCCCCCGTGCCAAACTCTTCCATTTTCCTCAAGATCCCATGGGGCAATGATGCCAACCCAAAAAACCAAATTGGATCACGCGGATTTTCACTTGGCACATACGCCCCCCTCAAACTTGCCCGCGGG
>JAIUCV010001758.1:5000-7500 GCA_026724425.1 Erythrophleum ivorense | reverse complement strand
CCACCCCTTCCCCTTGCTTGCACCCATAAGGTGCGTGGCAAGGTTGGGGGTGCAGGGGGGGTGAGCATGGCACCAAGAGAGCCTTCCCCCCTAAAGAGCAAAACGCACCCTTTCCATCCTGGCAGGAAGAGATATACATTTTCGCCAGCTAGCACAAGTTTTTTTTTGGACCTAGAGATCGAATTTTTGCACGATTTTTTGCAGGCATGCTTAGATTGATGAGATCTCCCTCCTCGCCAAATTTCATAATTTTTGGACACTCGTACAATATATTTTGAATTTTTTCCTTCTTAGGCAAATAGCCACCCAAGCGGCCACCGCCGGCCACCGTCTCGGGCGGGCGGCGACTCCAACATCCTCTTGGGGCCCTATGGCAATCATACAAATCAAAAAATCCAAAATGGATCGAGTGGATTTTAATTTGGTACGGGCACAACCATTTTGGAGCGATCCGGGCAAGCCGCGGGCAACCCGTGAGCAAGTGCCAATGATACCAACACTTGCCCGGGGCAAGTTCTCTTGTGCCAAACTCCACCATTGTGCCCAAGGTGCCGTGGGGCAATGATGCCAACCCAGAAAACCAAGGTGGACCACGTGGATTTCAACTTGGCACAAGCGCCACCACCATGAACTTGCCCGCGGGCAAGCCGTGAGCGAGTGGCCCCGTGCCAACTTTTGCCCGGGGCGGGTTCCCCCGTGCCAAACTCTTCCATTTTCCTCAAGGTGCCATGGGGCAATGATGCCAACCCAAAAAACCAAATTGGATCACGCGGATTTTCACTTGGCACATACGGCCCCCCTCGGACTTGCCCGCGGGCAAGCCGTGAGCGAGTGGCCCCGTGCCAACTTTTGCCCGGGGCGGGTAGCCCCCTGCCAAACTCTTCCATTTTCCTCAAGGTCCCATGGGGCAATGATGCCAACCCAAAAAACCAAATTGGATCACGCGGATTTTCACTTGGCACATACGCCCCCCCGCGGACTCGCCCGCGGGCAAGCCGTGAGCGAGTGCCCCGTGCCAACTTTTGCCCGGGGCGGGTTCCCCCGTGCCAAACTCTTCCATTTTCCTCAAGATCCCATGGGGCAATGATGCCAACCCAAAAAACCAAATTGGATCACGCGGATTTTCACTTGGCACATACGCCCCCCCTCAAACTTGCCCGCGGGCAAGCCGTGAGCGAGTGGCCCCGTGCCAACTTTTGCCCGGGGCGGGTTCCCCCGTGCCAAACTCTTCCATTTTCCTCAAGGTCCCATGGGGCAATGATGCCAACCCAAAAAACCAAATTGGATCACGCGGATTTTCACTTGGCACATACGCCCCCCTCAAACTCGCCCGCGGGCAAGCCGTGAGCGAGTGGCCCCGTGCCAACTTTTGCCCGGGGCGAGTTCCCCCGTGCCAAACTCTTCCATTTTCCTCAAGGGGCCATGGGGCAATGATGCCAACCCAAAAAACCAAATTGGATCACGCGGATTTTCACTTGGCACATACGCCCCCCTCAAACTCGCCCGCGGGCAAGCCGTGAGCGAGTGGCCCCGTGCCAACTTTTGCCCGGGGCGAGTTCCCCCGTGCCAAACTCTTCCATTTTCCTCAAGGGGCCATGGGGCAATGATGCAAACCCAAAAAACCAAATTGGATCACGCGGATTTTCACTTGGCACATACGCCCCCCCTCAAACTTGCCCGCGGGCAAGCCGTGAGCGAGTGGCCCCGTGCCAACTTTTGCCCGGGGCGGGTTCCCCCGTGCCAAACTCTTCCATTTTCCTCAAGGGGCCATGGGGCAATGATGCCAACCCAAAAAACCAAATTGGATCACGCGGATTTTCACTTGGCACATACGCCCCCCTCAAACTCGCCAGCGGGCAAGCCGTGAGCGAGTGGCCCCGTGCCAACTTTTGCCCGGGGCGAGTTCCCCCGTGCCAAACTCTTCCATTTTCCTCAAGGGGCCATGGGGCAATGATGCAAACCCAAAAAACCAAATTGGATCACGCGGATTTTCACTTGGCACATACGCCCCCCCTCAAACTTGCCCGCGGGCAAGCCGTGAGCGAGTGGCCCCGTGCCAACTTTTCCCGGGGCGGGTTCCCCCGTGCCAAACTCTTCCATTTTCCTCAAGGTGCCATGGGGCAATGATGCCAACCCAAAAAACCAAATTGGATCACGCGGATTTTCACTTGGCACATACGCCCCCCCTCGGACTTGCCCGCGGGCAAGCCGTGAGCGAGTGGCCCCGTGCCAACTTTTGCCCGGGGCGGGTTCCCCCGTGCCAAACTCTTCCATTTTCCTCAAGATCCCATGGGGCAATGATGCCAACCCAAAAAACCAAATTGGATCACGCGGATTTTCACTTGGCACATACGCCCCCCTCAAACTTGCCCGCGGGCAAGCCGTGAGCGAGTGGCCCCGTGCCAACTTTTGCCCGGGGCGGGTTGCCCCGTGCCAAACTCTTCCATTTTCCTCAAGGTCCCATGGGGCAATGATGCCAACCCAAAAAACCAAATTGGAT
>JAIUCV010001757.1:0-65871 GCA_026724425.1 Erythrophleum ivorense | reverse complement strand
TTTCCACTAGCCAAGTCAAAGCAAGGATTGAGAAGACTTAAATGTTAGAAATATTGTATTAGAAATGTCACATGTAATAAATTTTGATGTATGTAGTACTATGACATTCTTTTGTATCCTTAATGATTTATGATGTCAAATAATGTACATCTTTTATGTATGATGATGAGACCATAAGTATAAGTTAGAATACTCTAATGTATAACATGTTGTAGAGAGATATGAGCTTTTGTATAGCAAATGACATATATGGTGCTAATATGTATACATGCATACTTGGGTGCAAAGAGGTCAAGTTTTGATCCAAGCCTCTTTGCATGACATGAAATGGTTGGAAATGATATTTAAGATGATTGAAATTTGCTCCAAGTGGAAGAATTCAATTTGGATATCATTTAGTCCATTTGGAACCCAAGAATAGTCTTAATTTTGGCCTAAATTGTATCTATGTCAAAAGTAGTTCAAATGATCTAATTTGAGTCTAAGATTTGGCATGCAATTAGAGTCTTAATAGAGCTTTCTAACAAGTTAAGAATTAGAATTTTTGGGGTTGCACATAATATTTCATGAATTTCTAAAGTTTTACAGAATTTGCATTTTGGCCTAGGACTGTTCATTTAGTTAGTTCTAATATTTCATGAATTTGAGGGGCCAATGAATTTCAATGCTTATGAAATTTTATAAGAATAAAGCTTACATTATAAGCTTTTTGTTGCCATAGAGTTTGCATAAATTGGAATTGTGTAGCCAAAGATATGTATTTTTTTAATTTTAGGGTCTGGTTATGGTAATTTACTATAGTAGTCTTTGATCTCCATGGATTTTAGTAGGCGAAATGAATTTATTTGCAATTGAAATTTTTATAGCATGTAGGTCATATCCTAGGCTTTCCGTAGACACCTAATTTGCATGAATTAGAGTTACATAGCTTGAGTTATGAAGTTTTGAAGTTGATATAGATTATGGCTCTTGGCACAAATTCAGGCTAATGGAACTCCTTAGGCATACTATGTGTGTTTAATGATCAAATAGACCAAAACAAGTTAGTTTTTAATAAACATGAGTGAAGGGAAATAAGAATCTGAATGTGGACCTCTATAGCTCTATTTAGTATGTAAATGGACTAACTTTTGTTGTTAAAACTATGGTAAAAATTGTAAACTTGTGGCTAATGCTTGTGATTGATATAGATGGACAAAATAAAGTTAGGAATGACAAGTAGAAACACTAGACATACTTTTTTTCTTTTTTATTTTTAAGGAATTGTATGTAATTTTTATTTTTCCTATCTAACCTAAAGCTTGTTTTGAAGTTGATGATCGAACACCTATTATCTAAAACATCATTTTGGTATCAAAGATGATACCAATATTCATTGGTTTTTCCCCTTTCCTATTTCCTATTCCCAAGAATTTGGTGCCTCTAGGGTAATAGTGCCAAATTTTGTTGGTAAAGCTATGATGGCTTTGTAACAAGGCTTCAATTTTTTTTCATGAACTTTTTGGATCATTTAGCTACTTAAATGTAAAATTTATGGCATTTGTTTTTGTATATTGCTACTATATGACTTTAGATGAATAATTTATCTTTGGTTTACAAATTGTAGATATTGATTTTCCAAATACAACTAAAGGCTACAAACTCTACTCCTAGGTTTGTGGATAACCAAAGAATCTCTTTAAATAACATTTCCATTACCTTTGCTAACTATTCTCTTACGACAAAGGGTTATTGCTAGTGATATTAAGGAATGTGTGTGTCGAGCTCCAAATGCTCCATATGATGGTTTGTGTACCTATTGTTTTCATATAATATCATGTTTGAATCCTATTGATCTTGTCCAATGTGTTCTTTAATCTTTCTAAGATATACATGGATAGCTACCTTGCATATTATGTTTCTTTACTATCAATTTGTTGTCAATTTAACTTTTTGAAGTAAAATATTTTTTGGTCTAGATTGATAAGCTTTCCATTAATAGTATTGGGTACTATCTACATTTTATTCATGACTTATTATTATTTTTCTTTTTTCTTTTTAATGTTTTGTTCTGCTATGAACCATGGGAGAGGATAAATGAACAACCTGAATGGTTAGTAACAATACAATATTTAAAGAATCAATTTGATATACAAAAAGTTATAAGTGAAAATAAAATGAAAAGAAAATACAAATTTTGTACTTGCGTCCATCTCTTTTTGAACTTGAATTTTATACTTGCTTTCATGTCTTTTTTACATTTTCGCTATGGCTATGGCTAGAGGTTAGTAAAGATTTGATATTATTTACATATTCGCTGCTTGAGTTTGTCCTTAGATTTTATAGACATGAATGTAAACATATAGAAAATAAATTTCAACTTTTAGTTTATGACTAGATTTGAGTACATGAATTGGATGAAGAACATAGCATGGAATATAATTGTTTGCCCTAACATTTTGGTGACAATTGGAAACTAAAGAAGTAATAAATAATACTAACTAAAATCTATGTTGCACATTAATCTTCAAAATTGATTAATAAAAAAAGTATAAATTGAATAAATTGAAAATTTAACCCAATAGTGGATCTATTAATGAAAATGAAAATGAATGTGTAATGTTTAGTTCTTATGGTCATAGGTTCAGATTTTAATTAATTAATTTTTTGTCTAATTTTTTGAATCAAGTGACAAGAAAGTTGTTAATTGTAATGGATGTCAATGATATATTCTTGATCAAAAGTTGATTTGAATATTATTTACTCACAATATGAGAAATACTAAACCAAAATAACAAAATATTTCATATAAAACTATGATTTTTTTAATATATTAGGCCCCGTTTGGAACCAAGAAAAGGGCTATGGGAAGCGGAAGCAGAAAATAATTTCCATCGAGCGCCTGTTTGGTTACCATCACCTGTAAGAAAGTTTATTCCGAAGGTAGCTTCAATTTTGTCAGTTGATAGGAGAGCAATTCCATCGAGTGGGGGATGTAAAGTGCACAGTACAATGGGAAGCCGAGTGAGAAAGACAAAAATGTCCCGGATCCAAGCTGATATTGTGTCATCGCATTAGGTTTGGGTCACTATACCTTCTTCGAATCCGCAGGGGTGCGACCCACAGCTGGCGACGTCCAAGCTCTTTTACGCGAGGTAATCAAAGCAGACTCTACCACCAGTGGCACCGACAAGGTATTTCTTCACCCTTGTATGCCCTATGCACTTTACAATTAGGCCAACTGTTGAACATGACTATGTAGGGTTTATTGACTTGAAATTAAATTGGTGTTTTGGGCTCTGATGGTTTTTGCAATGAAATTGATTAATTGGAATCAAGAAAATTTGGAACTCAGAATCTGAGAGGGAGGGAAGCGGGAACTTTTGGGTTCGTCGCTTATGGCAACCCCTAGGCTGGTCACTTGTAAGAAACTTTTGTATCCTCAATGTATTTTAGCCTCTAGACAAAAACATCAATGCTTTGGTGAGCCACTCATTTATATACCTAGAATAAGTCTTTATGAGACACCATATCTGATGTTCGAATCTAGAATAGGGGAACATTATTGAATTGATAATACGTGCTGTGACCCAATATAGAGATGCAAAAGCCTGGGGGCAATTTTCCATCTAGAGTAATTCTTCTCTCTCAACAACAACCTGGAAGGCTTCAGCATCCGTGGCTTTCATCTAAATAGGCCATGAATAACTAGCAAAATACAATTTTCCATCTCCCTAAAAAGATACCATAAATATTTTCTCCAAAGTGTTTGCTTCCATGGTGATCAGCTTCCATTGGCCAAGGAACTCAAGGCCTCCCCTTCTTTGACAATGAATAGATTTGCATAAAATTCATGGACCTAATCATTATACACTAGTTCATCTATTGTTATTGGAGTGTAGCATATGGGTCTAAGAGGCACCTACTCTATCCAACCGTTTTTTAATAATCAAATTTTGGTGTATCAGGTGAGCTTTATACTTTTCTTAAATGTACTTTATCACCTATGTATCTCACAGTACGTCAGTACCTTTTTTGTCCTCTTCCTTTTCCCATTTTTTAGTTGATTTACTGGGTCTTGTTGATTTTAGGGTTTGCCCGGGATTAGCAATTGGCAGTTCTTGTTCCCTGTGATTAAAATTTTTTATCATATTTCTTGAATCTACTTTTTGGCGAGATGGCCATTGTTTTGGATTGTTCAACTTAACCATTATTATACCATAGTGAAAATCTGGTTATCAAGGATTATTGTCTTGATGCGTAGAAGAAGAACATTTTACTGAAGCCGTCATGTTCTGCAAAGACAGAGAATCTTGAATGATTTATTATTTTGCCCTTTTTTGTTACATTATCCCCATCTAAACTAGAAGTTCCACTATTGAGGCTATTTCATTTCATGTTGGTATTGGATTTTATGCTATTTTATTAGGCATAGACATTTTTCTTCTTCTTAACCTTGGTGAAGTTTGAGCTCATATAATGCAAAAAATTTAGTCTAAGGGAAGAGTTTTTGAGGATCCTAATTATTGTAAACCAGTAGTGTGCTAACTATGAGTCACCATACTAGGAATACTAGTAGACTAAATTCACAATTTGATTCCTGCAATATACGCTTCTGTCCTTGAAAATAAAAAAAGGGCACATTGAGCAGTCTTTATTCATTACTTGAGTTCAATCAGTTCTTTTATTGGCACATAGATTGACTAAGTTGACCCTAAATCAAGAAATCTGATGAGTCAACTATACATTATTTTTTTCTAGATCATTTTTCAATGACCAAATTGTGAGTTTAGTCATAATTGTAAGATTAGTGGACCAGAAAGCTATTATGGTTAAAGTACTTCCATTTGCTTAATATAAAATTTTTACTGTCAAGTATGATAATATGGATGTCTGATGTACCAGAGTATTTTGTTAACCTTTTCTTCATTTTTCTAGTTACTTTTGCTGATTCTAGTGATAGATACATTGATTTGTTAAAGATGTCCTACAATTGACTGAGCAGTCATGTTTACTAGATCTTGTATCTTGCTCTCATTAGTATGATCTATAACCTAGGACACAGTTTGCTAGATATAGTACTAAGTTTGTCATCTTTATAATCTGATATGAGTGGCGTTGAAATGATTACTGCTATTATTCGTAATATTATTATTTTTGTTAGCATAATATTATGGATGACAATAAAGTTTATGGCAGTTGTTCATAAGTAATTGGAAGCAAACAAATATGATTGACTCATGGGAACCCCAATTTGTTGTATTCCTACAGTCATGGATCGACAAAGAAGAGAAATGGTTATTCATACTATTATTTGTTGGTTAACCATAGTTCAAACAATGCGTAAGCTATTCCTTATCATGGTAGCTAGTGTTGTTTTGAGTAGCAACCGCATTAGCCATCGGCCATACACCCTTCAATTCCATGCCAAGAGAGCCCATTTACGGGATATGGTTTACCATAGTGACAATACTTACTTCGACCAAATTAGGATGTATAGGGCCACCTTTGATCGGTTGTGTCATATGCTTGACTCCATAGGAGGGCTAAAACTAACAAAGCATATTCTTGCTCATCATGTAAAGAATAGGGTTATCCAATGTGAATTTAGGAGATCTGGGGAAACTGTTAGCAGATACTTCAATATAGTCTTAAAAGTAATGATGCGTCTAGACAGGCAGTTGTTCAAACATCTAGAGCCTGTTCTTGAAGGCTCCATCGATAACAAGTGGAAGTGGTTCAAGGTAAAGAAGAAAGTATATCTAATAACCTAATTTTCTATTAATCTTCCTTGCTCTATTCCCCATTTTGATCTGCCTCTTTATAATAGAATTGTCTCAGTGCACTTGATGGCACCCACATCAAGATAAAGGTTCCAATGCAAGATAAGCCCAAGTACCGCAACTGAAAGGGAGAGATCACCACTAATGTGCTCGGTGTGTGCTCATAAGATGAACAATTCATCTTTGTATTACCTGGATAGGAAGGGTCTGCAAATGATGAAGGGTGTTGCGTGATGCAATCAGCTGTCCAGATGGGCTTAAGGTCCTTCAGGGTGAGAGTTCTTTTTTCTCCTTCTATTCGATGTTCTAACTAAACATTGCTGGCATGTCGTTGTTTAAGATATAAACATTCACAAGTTTGGTGTGTGTGATATAGGTAAGTATTACTTGGTTGACGCTAGGTACACCAACTGTGATGGCTTCCTTGCCCTCTACAAGGGGACAACACTACCACTTGAATGAGTGGAGAGATGGCAAGCAACCAAACAGCCCTCGTGAGTGCTTTAACATGCGACACTCCTCTGCGCGAAATGTGATTAAAAGGTGTTTTGGGATGTTCAAGTTAAGATGGGCAATCCTTAGGAGTCCATCCTTCTACCTTGTTTGAACCTGTAATCATGTCATTCTAGCTTGCTACTTACTGTATAACCTAATCAAGCAGGAAAATGCATATGATCCATTAGAATCACAATTGGAAGACTTTGACAAAACCAACCCAGCAGGGGATACCAACCCTGTTGTGACAATGGAAACCTCAGAAGGCTAGACTAACTTTAGGGATCAACTTGCAAAAAAAATGTTTACAGAGTTCACAAGGCAATGAGGACATATATAAATATTGTGATAGGAACGTACTGTTGTTTGTGTAGAGTGCGAAGTTATGTGGTATTAATGTAATGTTATTTGTTCGTATGGTTTGAACTAGTGTGATTCAAGTGTAACATGATATGAGTGAGGTGTCATATGCATAGGGATCAAATAAGGCTACTCTTGGACCTGTGTATGTAGATCAATGTATTTGCTTTCTATGTTTTCCTTTTCATTTATCTTGCTTATTTTGCCATTTCTGTGAACACTTTCAGCTGTTGACATGTGATCAGGTGATGAGCTTAATTGTGTACATTAAATATTCTCTCTTCTCTGGCATTAACTTCTCTTGTTCTGTGCTTATTTTTAGCTTATAACAATGGAAGATCAAACCCTTGCTATTTTAACCCAAAGAAGCATGCATGTGTAGACTATAGATGAAGATAATATGTTGGTGGATTGCCTACTTCAGGTGCAAAATGAGGGAAAGCTATGGCAAGATGGTTCATTTAAACCCGGTCACTTAGTTGAGCTTGAGAGATTGTTGGAACAGAAGAAAGCTGGGTGTGGGTTAAGGGTTGTCCCCCACATCCAATCACTTAGTTGAGCTTGAGAGATTGTTGGAACAAAAGAAAGCTGGGTGTGGGTTAAGGGTTGTCCCCCACATCCAATCACGTATGAAGACGTTGAAAACTGGGTGGCAATGTTGTTTCGACCTCATTTATGGTGCAAATACATCAAGATTTGGCTGGGTCCCGGTCTTGTAATATGTTACAGCTGATAGGGAAGTGTGGGAAGAGTTTTTAAAGGTACCTACTTCTCTTCAACCCCTATAGCATAATCATATGTAAATATATTACTTGGCCTGCTATTAGCGTAAGCACTTGTACTTTTATTTGAATGCACATAATATACCATCCTCCTCCCCATTTGGTTGTTTACATTTAAGTATTTTGGTAGTATTTCATTCTTGATGCTTCTACTGCTATTTAGTCCATCCACTACACAACTTTTCCTCTACCAAAAATATAACAAGCCTCCTACATACTTAGATTTCTTCATTGCTAGTTAACCACTTGGTCATTGGTTGTTCTGCTGGTTTATATTTTTTAGGCTTAAACTAACAAGAAGTATGCACCCTAGAGGAACAAGCACATGCCTCACTTTGAATAGTGTTGTCCTATATGGGCAAAGGATCATGCTACTGGCAAGGAGGCACAAACAACAACCCAGATAAATGAAGAGTCAGATGATGCCTACGGTGTGGGTGGTCTGGACAACCTGCCAAAAACACCAGGGGTAGCTGATGTGGATGCTTCAGTGGCTTACTCAGATGTGCACACAACGCACCAGAGTGAGGCCACATCAAGTGCAAAAAAAAGGCATCAAACTACCCGTGATAATCAAGAGTTCTTGGCTGTTATCATAGAGAAAGTAGGTGACAAGATGGACCAAACACTTGTCACAATAACTCAAACACTGGGTAAGGACATGTAGCGAATGGGGCATGATCCATACCTTGATGCAAATGCACAAGAGTTGTACAAATAGTTGATGGATGTAGATGGCTTGACTAACAATGAGATAAATGCTGCACATATTCGGATCATAGATCTGATAGGCTCATGATAAGTTCCCCCTACATCCCAGATGCATGCAAAGCATCATGGGTTCGATGAGTGATTGGAAAATAATCAGGTTGAACTTGGGTGTAAGGTTTTTTGTTGTATGGGAAGTGGAAAATGTGATGGGAGGGTGAAACATACCTGAATAGATGGTAGCCTTTTGAAGACAATGACTTCTGTTCACCAAATAGGGTGGAAAATGTCATCAATGGTAGACTCATAGTAGGATTATTTTGTTGTACATAGCATGGGTCCTTTCTATCTACGTGGTTCAAATAGGCTTCTTTTGTAATTGTATGATATAAACTAGCCTATTTTTGTTGTAAATGAAGCTGCATTTTGGTGTACTATTATTGGAGTTTTATGTATGGGTTTGATATAAGTACAAGCCATGGTGCTATTAGTTTGGAGGTTGGATATATCTATCTATTTTTTCTTTCTCTGGCCTGCAGATAATTTTATTTTTTCCAAACTTTCTGGGTTTATTATATATATCTAATTTTGTTCATATTGGTTTTCATCTTATGTTTCTGGTAAAAATCATATATTTGATCGAACATGCGAGATAGATCTTTTCCCCCAACATGATTGTGCCAAGTCCTACAGTTGTCCAAGGCCTAGAACTAGGACAGGTTGGTGTTGATAGCTACTATTATACCATGATCTTTATTACTTCTTCAATTGACAAATTAGTGTTTCCTTTAGGTTATCCACCTTCGAGGTGATCAGAGGAAGCATGTATCTACTGTCCTTGGCCAGGTCACGATGATCTCTGCTATGAGTCTATATGGGTCTCAATTAGTTTCCATTTTTAATATTGGATTCTGATGACCTTATGCTGCTATCTTTGTGCTAAGAAATTTGTTTATTGTGATTTTGGCATTACCTTAGGTAAGCTTTTTTCCAACCCTTGGGAATGATTACGTTGCTAACGTATAATATAACTGAGATGCCTTTTTATTTGGGGAGAACAAATCCTTCAATGGCCAGTGATGCTGCAATCTTGGACAAAGAGAGCGCTAGGAATGGGAAAAAAAGGGAGAAAGAGGAAAGACTCAAGAGGGAGGGCTTCAGAAAAGGACAAAGTTGTAAGGGGAAGATTGAGACAAGGGTTGTAGGGAGAAGGGAAACCTTCAGCTGAGCTTTATTTAGGGAGTGTTTGCTATTAGCTAAAACTGATAACTGTGAAGGAAGTTTTTTGATTATGGGCTCAGCAAATGTGGGCAGCATAGGTGAGTAGGCAGAGAAAGTAAATTCACTTATGTATGTTTTCTTGCTATTTTTTATGTTCCTTTCATCTGTGAATACATGAGAACCATGTATATACTATGTTTTGGTGGTGAACCCTAGTCATATGTTATATACTAAGTCACTCGATTAAGGCTTTTGTTGATAGTTCTCTTCTTATTTGTTTAGAGAAAATTGATGCATAGCTGCCTTTTTCTTTGAGTGTAATAATTGAGTTTATTTGCAAATAACTGTGGCTTGGTAGTTAGTCCATCTGAAGGTGCCTTTGAAATACATAGTTGAATGGAAGTTTGGTCCTACATGTCTGTATGTTTTTGATTTTGAGGATTTTACTGAACTCTAGTCCAAATGATTATGTGTGACTCTGATAGACTAAAGAAAAGGGGGGCTTTCGCATAATCTTCTATTTAAATAGACCAGTGGTATGGAAAACATCCATTGGACTTTGTATCTATCTATGGTTTACTCTTGGGGATGAAGAAATCCTTCATCTATCTAGCTGGCACATGAATAATCCATAATTGAATAATAGGGTTTTTTTAATCCATATTATTTGAAAATACTACATTTTTTTATCCATATTATTTGAATTTGTTTGGATTCTTAGTGTACATAATAAGGTAACGGAATCTGTTTGTCAATTCAGTGGAAGCTATTCCTTATTGAGTGTTTTGCTAAGTTTTTCTCAGATTCTTGAAGTTGCAGCTTACTATCTCGTGGGAATGACATAACTATAGTTTGGGTGTAAAAGGTGTCATCAAAATATAGGGGAACGGGTCTCTTTACTTTTGTTATAGCTGTGGTGGTTGTTCACTTTGGATTGACCAAGCTGGTATTATGAAGAAGAGCATATGAACTGAAGTGGTTTCTGATCTGCTTGAGACTTGATTGTCAACCCTGTCCTGCCTCGCTTCGGATGGCCACTCATGCTATGTCTTTTATGTTATGTGACATTTATAATGTGTTGGCTTTGTAGCTTTTGTGATGTGGGATTCTAGAAGTGATGAGATTATGTGTCCTTAGTCTCAATAACGTGTGTCAAAGTACTGTAAAGTAGTCTTGCAAAATATTCTCAGTTCTTATATTGGATAATTATATGATGCTCTTGGTATGCCATGTGGTATTGATTATTCAACTTTGAAATACAACTTTGTAATGGAACTGCATAACCTCTTTAAGCATAATCAAATAGGATAGCAGAGAAATACACAATTAGACCGTTCAAAAAGTTCTATTGGGTTGCTAAATTTTTAGATTTGAAATTCGAACAAAAGGAAAAAAATTTACTAAATATTATCACCCACAATAGATGAACTCTCCCAAATCCAAATGAAATAATTTCCACTGCATTGACCTGGTGAGAGGGAGATTATCAAATTCAAAGATGGCATCATGAATTTCCTAGTCCTTACATTACTTCTGACATCTCCACTATTCAATTCATTCCTTTCCAAGGCATCCACTGGATCGACGTCCATGGCATCCCTACTTCTATTAAATTCCTCAACTGTAGCTTCTTCTGAATCACATCCACTTCCTGTTTGATTATTTTAAGTCTTGTTATTCAACTTAAAATTAGCAAAAGTCTTGTTATTCAACTTAAGAAACATAAAAAAATCCAAATTGCTAAAAAAGTCCTTTTCCTACACAACATCTTAGCAAACTCTGTTAGTACTCCTTTTTTAAGTGACTTTGTATTCACTCATAACTGATGAAGATGCCATAATGGGAGCATAACATAGTGCAACCCTTCAACATTTATAATCTCTACATATTACACCTAAGCATGCAAATCTAGTACCTTCAACAAAGGTAACCAAAGCTTTGGTAAAATCATCTGACTTTAAATCCAACAAAACCTAGTTCAACTAAATGTCAATTCTACTACTATTATCAACAACAACAGTAAATGTTCAATTGTTGCAATCTTACCTAAGCTTATACTACAGCAAGGAGACAATACATCTTTTCTCACCCAGAGCAACAAAAACATGTGAAGGGTATGTATGGTGCAAAACAAAACACTTGGACCACCAACTACACCATAACTAAGCATGCAAGCACCACCATCATTACAAATGCAAAACTATGGCAATCCATACTAATTACTCTAGTTTTTCTACTCTATGTGTAAGGTGTAGATTTTGCTTCTGAAGTTCTACTATATCCCTGGAGACATCACCATCTCCAACCACATTGATGGGTCCACCCACTGATTGCCCGCCCTCGTCACTGTCCAGACTATCATCTACAAGAAGGGTCATCCAACCAATAAACCCATGTCGTATACAATTCCAATAAGGTCGATCTGCGTTCTTCCAGATCTTCGAAATCTTAAGCGTGCCCCACTAACCACAATGACATCTGATGGCTTATGCTCGAACACTGCTCTTTGATCCCGTGGCATTGCTATCTCCAACCACACTGGACGTTGCCATTGATCACTGCAAAAGATATGCATAAAGTATGAAAAATTTATGCCTCGATTTGGTTTCTAACATAACATCATACCAGAGTTAGCAAGCAACACAGACTCAGATAGTACGTACAACCCAACAACATTAATTTTCCTCTTTTAGTACTAAATTTTACAATTGGTTTACATAAACACGAGACCTCTCACCCATTAGCATCCATTTCGAATCAAATAGAGAACAAAGACCAGAAGCAAGATCTTATGTGAAGCAATAAAGGACATAAATTGAAACACTGTGCGGTAATGTTGGCAAACTAGTTACTGGAAAGAAAAATACAAGTGCTGACTAGCAACTCCATCTGGATGCCATTATTTGCCACCGATCTCACACGCAATGGATGACAATCGAGAACAATAGGAAATTGCAACAAGGGAATGACATACATAACTTGGCAATTGTGCTTGGCAACACACTCGAGCAAATACTAGAAGCTTCATAGAGTTGAAGGCCCAGACAGAGTCAGCATCCTGACATCGTGTCGCAACCTGAAGCACATCCCCTACCTATGTCCTTCGATCCAAGATCGATGTTGTGCTTACTGGAGTGTAGCAATCACCCGAAGAGAAGTTAACCGGCGATAAACCTACTTGTCGATTTCAACAGATGCCTCGTAAAGGAAGATGCTTCGATCTGGTTTGTTCTAGGGCTCCTTTAATCCAAGCTAAAATGGTCTTCTATGTAGTATTATTGTCCTTTGAGGCACCATTTGTTGCTTACCAAACAACACAAAGCAAAATAATTTCCTATGTCTACAACCACAAACCAAACATGCTTACAGTCAACATGATTCCATTCTCTTTCCATTTCTATTCCTCTTTCCATTTCCTTCCCCAAATTTTCTTCGTTCCAAATGGGGCCTTAAAGTTTTGAAAAAGGATTTTTTCCATTTTAAAATGTTTTTTCATTATTAACTTACAGTCTTACACATATCTATTGTGTGCCTACTATCTACTATGATTAAGATATACCTAATCATGATCATTGACATGGAATTGGGCATGGGTTCCTTTTATGGAAGTGTAATCAGAATGCGAATAAAGCTTGATGCAATTTAAGTTGTGATATGAGGACATGGAGTTCAATACCCTATATTTTTGTCTTATGTTTATTTATTTACTTATTTATTGGTGAGTGTCTTATAGTATTTATTTATTTTTCATTTTATATTTTATTTATATATATATTTTAGTTTTTAATTTTTAAAATTATGATTAGTAATATATAAGCCAAGGACTTAAATTTTAAAATCATTTAATTTTAGTACTTAAAATTTTTGGATTATACGAGTTTGTTCATACAAGTATTAATTTGTTACAATTTATTTATTTTTTATCTAGTGTGCATTTATATATGTTGTTGCAAATTAGGTAAATTCATTTTCTTGACCGTTTGTTGTGTAATTGCTATAAGTATTTAGACCTACCTAAGTGCCAAAAGATAAACTCTAAGAGTCTAGATAATGGTTCTTATTAAATCATAGGGAAGCTCTAGGCTGCTTGTAGTGTAATATCTGATCCCTCCATAAACGTGAGAAACGCAATGTTTGGTTTCTCCGTAAACGTCATAAATGGGCTAGATACAAAAGGAAGTCTTCAAAATAGAAGGAATTGGGGCCAAATAAAATGATAATAAAATTATAAATAATGAAAAATGAGGATTTGAGCCTTGAGTTTCCCAGAAATCAAGGCCAGAGTGATTCAAAAATTTGCCAAAGAAAGTAGGGGTATTTTGTAATTTTTGAAAAATTTAGAAAACTCATAGGAATGCTTTTTAAATGAAAAATTTGAACTTTCTGAGGTTCTCAGAGGCCCTGAATACCATAAGAACCCCTAGAACAGTTGAAACCCCTCCGGTGAGCGATTTTGGCTGTTGGTTAATTAAAACTTTGACTGAATGGTTCAGAATAGTTTTAGATTCTTTTTGAGTGATTCCAAAAGCAATTATTATGATTAAGAGCCTAAGGAATATGATGGAAAAGACATATTTCAAAAAGGAGTTGAAATGAGCCCAAACGAATAAAACTATGAAGAGGGACTAAATTGCAAATCTTAAAAGTTGCTTAAATGAATCCCTAGCTTATTAAAACGCCCCTCCTCTGCTCAGATCTCCTCACCCACTCTCTCACATGTTAAAACAGAATTCTAAGGGCTGAGAGTGGCACATAAGAGGGGAGGCCAAGGAAGGAAGAAGAAGCTTTGAAAAGTGTAAGTTTTAGCCACTTTTTCCTACTCCTTGCCTTGTTAAACTTCTTTCCCTCCTTTCCTCCTCTCTTCCTATGGATTTAGTGAGATGTTTGGTTCTATTTTGATCTCAAAAATGAGGGGGAAATTTCGAGATTCAAGGACAGGGTTGAAGGAAGGAAGAGAGCTCTTGAGATAAGCTTGGGATCAAGGTAATTTTTCTATCTTGGTTGCTTCCTTTTTCTTGCCCTTTGTGTATGGAGTTCTGCCAGAATAGAACCATCTTGGGGGGAGGATTTTTGTCTAGAAATAAGAAAGAATTGTGGGTTTTAGACCATGAGGAGTTAGTAGATGCAAGGAAATTGGAAGAAAAGCAAATGAAAATCAAGTTAGGAAAGTTTAGAGCTCTTGGATACTTTGTAAAAATTAATTTAATCCATGAATTTTTTTGCATGTGTGAATGTTTATTTGAGTTTCTAAGACCCCTAGGAAGCCTCCCAAGTGTCTCTCGCATCAAGGAAAAATCAAAAAGCCCATAGACTCCTCCTCCCTCCATCAATTCGGCTAAGACAGAACCATTGGGCTAGGGGCTGTCTTAATTTGTTTTAGCTTTGGTTTGGGACTTCTTATGATGGTAGAAGGTAGGAGGAACCCTTGGAAAAATTTAGAACTCCTAGAAATTGATTTAGTGCCTTAGGTTTTATATTATGACCTAAAGAAGCAACATGATACTGGGCCTTTTGTTTTAATGGTGTGGTGGCTCCAAGAGGCTTAAAAGGAGTCAAGAATCATAATTGAGAGGAAAGAATGAGGTCTAGAGGTTATTTGAGGAGTGTTGTTTTATTAGGCACCATTATGGACCATAATGAAGCCTATAGAGTAATCTAAGGTTTAAGCAAATTGTATAGCTTTAAAATATGTTTCATGAACCTAATTAGCTCCCTTAAATCATGTCTAGGCCAAGAAAAATCATCTCCACTAAATTATGGGTGTATAGCCAAGGCAAAGGAAGGAAATCCAAGGAGAAAAGTGTGTAGATTTGTACAAGGTAGCTCTCTCCACCTTTCTTTCATGCATAGATGTGTGTTTAGCTTATTTTAGAATGTATGTATGTGTATTTTCAAGCTATGAAAAGTATGCTAGCATGATCTTGTTTGTCATAATTTCATGATGTCATGTTATGTTTTCAAGTGAATGTATGATGTTTCTTGAGTTTGTTTGAGTGTGGAGAGGCCAAAAACTCTTCACTATGGTGAGGATGAGCCAAGAACCCTTGAGCTCGGTTAGGACAAAGTAAAGAGTCTCCCAAAAGCAAAGTGGGCTCCAAAGAGTATGGTTGAGTCCAAAGTGCTCAAAGAATAGGTGAGACAAGTCCAAAATCCATGAAGAGAAGTGTGAGGCCAATCCAAACACTTAGTGAGCTCTTGAACATCTTGTATGGTTTGTTCACATTCTAAGCTTACTTTTTGAATGCTCATGAATTATATTATGTCCATGCATGCATTTTTAAGGCTTGCTTTATATATATTATGTATGATTGAATGGGAGATGAGTTATTGGGATTCTTTGAATCTCATCCCCTCCTCTCCAATGATCTAACATGATAGGTGGACTAAGTAATTATGGTGAAGGGAGCTAACAACAATGAAGAAGAGAGATTGACAAGCTTATGCCTTGTTTTGTCCATTTTGGAACCATAATGATGGTTCATGATGTATATGAGGTTGTAAATGTGTTATGAACCTTGAGACATGTATAAATATGCAATTATGTGATGTTTATAACTATGGATATGATGTATAAGCTCTAGAATACAATTTGAGTATGTAATGCCAAATTATGCAATTTGGAAGTTTGATGTAAATGTGCATAAGTGTGGGTGAGAAGGCCAAAATGAGATACATGAGGTTTGGGACTATTTGGGTAGCTTACACAAGTCTTAAATGTACTTTTGGACTTGCCCAAAAGATGGCAAGACCAAGGGAAATCCATTTTGCAATTTTGGTACCCTACATGGAGTCAAAATTGACTATTATAGAATCCTAAGTCATTTTTTAGCCCAATGAGTTAGTATTGAGCTAATACATGAAATTAGGTCTCATTTAGAGATTTCTGGCAAGCTAAAGTCATAATTTTTGGAGATCTACAGAATATTTGATGATTTTTTTAAGTTAGCAAAATTTAGGGAAATGGTCTGTTACACTGTTGCAATGGTCCAAAATTATTTTCTATCACATAAGACTCAAATGATGTCCAATTGCCATGAAATTTTATACAGAGAAACTAGGAAATCACAGTGACTCATACCAACTGAAGCACCTCATTTGGAGGACTAGAGAGGAAGATATGAATTTTTGAAGTTTCTGCCCAGTATTAGTAACCTTGCCCGACCAGAAGTATTGTTCCATTAAATTCTGAGGTATGGGCTTGATGAACTGATCTGGTGATATTTTTTCTCTCTATTTGACATCCTCAGATTTCTACATTGGTATTATTTGCATGGATTAGATTTTTTTGGAATTAATTGGATATTTTTGAAATTTATATTAGTAAATTGTGATAGCATCAGAACCTAGGCCGACCTCCAGACTATTTTACATGTCAAATGATCTGTTTGTGGGACGTTATGCCTTGTGCATATTTTTATCATAAATTAGACATCCCAAGTTTTCTAGAATGACCAATATTGCATAATTTTGATTTTTATAGATTTAGTTATGATTTTCCAAAGTTTGCTTAGAAAGGAGGCCAATTCTGGCCGAGAATGAAACCTCTTTTTCCACCTTCCAATTCGGTTTCCATGAGTTGTAGGCATGTTTTTGTGATGCAAATGAGTTGTAATAATGTATTTAAATATAAGGATGTATAGAATGAGCTCACACGGTCCATGTGACACCAAAATAAATCCTTAATCATGACGCAACGCAAGAAAGTGTGTTATATTAATGGAATTTCTCACTTTCTTCTTACTATATATCACATGAACATATAAAGGATGATGGATATGAGCTAAAAATTATGGTGTTACATGTAGATTCTTTCTAATATCCTGTATCTGATGTTTGCCTACTAAAGAAAATAAAAGAGAGAAAGAGGCTCAATTATAAAGAGGAATTTCAGCAGAGAAATAGAGGAAGCTGTGGGGTTTTGCAAAAAGTGAAGGAAGCATTCTAAACTTAAAGAACAAAACTAAGTATGAGTCTCAATTCATAAGTTTTAATTTGATGTGTGGACCTATTGTGTCAATGGAAGCTTGATTGCCCTATGTCAATTTAATTGGTCTTTAAGTTGTGGTTGATTGATTTCGAATCCCTGAACAACATTCTAATGACTAGTATTTTAGCAACTAAATTGAACTTTATAAATTAACACTAGAACACCCTAAAGTAATGCAAAATAAGATTAATTGAGATTAGGATGTTAATTAGAGCATCTTAAAATATGGATTAGAGCCTAAGGTTAACCTAGAACTAGAAGCAAAACGACCAAACAGAAAGCTATAAAGACTAATGACATTTTTGTAATTTTGATAACTTTTAAAAGACTCAAAAGATGGATCTTTAAATAGGAAAATTGAGTTTCCTAGGGTTCTCAAAGGCCCTAAAAATCATAGGAACTCTTGGAATGGTCAAAACCCCTCTGATTTGCATTTTAGAGTATTAATTAATCAAAACTTTGACCAAATCAATAAGTAAGGTTTTAAATCTAATTTAGATGAAACCAAATTTATTTTATGAATTAGAAGATCCAAATTTTATAATGAAAAAAATGGTTTTAAAAAAGGAGTTGAAATGAGCCCAAATGGAAAGAACCAAGATGAGGGACTGAATTGAAATTTTGAAAAATTGCATGAATGAATCCTTAGCCCCCTTAAATCACAACCCACTTCTGCTCAGCCTCTTAACTAACATTTCTCTAGTCTAAAATAGATTCAAGGGTAGCTCAAGGTGGCACACCAAGTGAGGGAGCAAGGAGAAGAAAATCTAAGCAAGAAAGGGTAAGAAATTCACACTTTTCATGCATTCTCCTTCACCAAACTTCTTATCTTCTTCCTCCTCTCTTTTGATGGTTTTGATGATTTATTTGAACATGTTTTGTAACTAGTTAAGTAGAGGAGAGGAAGATTTTTAAGGGAAGCTTTGAAGCATAAGAAAGTGCTCTTGAAAAGCTAGTAAATAAGGTAAGAAAACATGGTTTAAAGTGCTTCTTCTTGTCTCCTTCATTTTGGCCAGAATAGGGGACATGTGTATGGAGTTTTATTTCAATCCAAACTTAATAGGAATTAGGGTTTTGAAGCATGAGAAATCATATGAAGCAATTAGGATTAAAAAAGAACCTATGGATAATAAGTTATGGCATTTAAGGTTTTGATTACACCTAGGAATTTATGAAGTTTTCTAATGGTAATTTGGGCTATCTAAGGTCATGTTTGAATTCTCAAGACATCTAGGAAGTTTTATGAATGGCAAATTCCTTAGGAAAACCAAGAAAACTCCATGGGCTCTATAACATCCGAGTTTTCATAGACATGAGAACTTAAGATTTCAGAATTTTTCTAAGTCTTTTAACTATAGTGAGGATGCCTGTTAGCTGTAGTGAGGGAGCCTATTCGCCATAGTGAAAAGCCAATTCGCTATAGCAAGTTCATGGCTGATATAAATTCTAGAGAGATTTTTTGCAATAGTGCCAGCTATGGCGAGAACCAAGGGACCTGAAACTGATAAGTGCTCGCTATAACAAGGGATATTTTCTGCTATAGCAAGTTTTAGTCCCAAAAAAAAGGTGAAAAAAGTGAAAATTTCTTTTTAAAGGGTCTAGAATTCTTGTCTCTCATTTTAACCAACTTTTGCTTGCTGTAAACATAAGAAGAGCTGCTAGAAGTGGCATATAAAGGGGGAGCAAAGGGAGAAGAAAGAAAGCCTTGAAAGTGCTAGTTTTAGCTATTTTTCTTTAGTCTTTGCTTCACTAAACTCTTCCCCCTCTCCTTCCCCTTCCTTCTTATAGTTTTGGTGTATGATTTGGTGCTGAATTAAGCTTAGACCAGAGGGGAGAATTTTGAAATTGGAGAGGAGAAGCAAAGTAAAAGAGAGAACATCTAAGTAAAACTAACAATCAAGGTAAATTTCTTATCTTCCATGCTTCTTCCTTCTTGTCCCTCTTAGAGTGAATTTTAGCCAAGATAGAACAACCAAGAGGGAGAAATTTCTGACCAAAACCAAGTGAGAAACCTAAGGTTTAGGCTATGGGAACCTAAGACATGCAAAGAGAATGGAAGAAAATCTAAGAAAATTCAAGTTAGGAAAGTTAAGGATTCAAAGCAACAACCTAAAATCTAATTTTATTTAAGAGTTCTTAAGCCTAAGTGAGTGTTTGTATGAGTTCCTAAGACTTCTAGGGAGCTTCTCACATGCATTTCCCATCAAGGAAGCAAAGAAAACTCCTTGGCCCCTTTAATGAAGTATGTCTCAGTCTAGGACAGAACCAATGCTTATGGGGTATTTTAATTTCTTCCAAGCTTGGTTTTGTATCATATATGATGGGAGAATATGAGAGAAAGCCTTGGAAAAAGTCTAGAGAGCCTCAAAAGTGTGATGGAGGTATAGGTTCCATATTGTAGCAACACATAGATAGGCTCCTCAAAATAAATGTGTGATGACTCTAAGAGGTCTTACTAGAGCCAAGAAGCATAGATTCAAGGAGAGAATTAAGCCAAGGTTGCTTCATTAGGTGCCTTATGGAACCATAATTGCACATGATGAGTGCCAAGGCTATCTTAGAGTGTGTGTGACTTTGGTAAATGTTCCAAGACCATAATTAGATCCCATTTGATGTTTTTAGGCCAAAGGAATCAAGTCCCACCTTTTTGTGGATGTTTGGCCAAGGGAAAGGAAGATATGTCAAATGTTAAAGTGTGCATAGTGCCTTCAAAGTAGCCTTCTAACCTTTCTATCATGTATGTGTGTGGATGTTTTCTTACTTTGGATGCTTGTATGTGTGTTGAACGATGAAAAGCATGTTTAGCTAGTAAGGATATGTGTGGTGCCACTTATATGTCTTAAATTGTTTTTATGTATGCATGAGACTTGAATATACTTGGTAATGCCAAAAGTCCCTTGAGAAGGGTGAAGATGAGCCAAATGCCCCTCAGTATGGTTAAGACAAGCCAAAAGTCTTAAGAGGAGTGAGGCTTAGTCAAAAGTCCTAAAAGAAATGGGTAAGGCAAGTCCAAAAGTCCCAAGAGAAGTGGGTGAGGCTAACCAAAGTCTTGAGAGTCTACTTTGATATATTTGAGACTTATGAAATGAAAACCATGTTCTTGAGATGCATATGTAGCTCATAGACCATGCATGACATTCTTTTGCATGAAATTACATCTATCATGTATGATTGAAAGTGTATAGGGCTATTAAGATTCTTTAAATCTCACTCCCTTTCCCATCTCTACATGCCTAGGTGGTCTAAGTGAGCAAAGAAAAGGGAGCCACCACACTTTAAGATGAAAGATTGACAATAGGATTGTGTATTTAGCCTTTTTGTAATTACAGTGTTAGCAAATGATGTAATCACATATTGTAAATGATGGATAGCCTCTTAGACATATGTATATACATAAATATGTGAAGTATGTATAAGAAGTGGAAGCATATCAATGATATGGAATGTTTTTTATGTAACATTCAGTCCCTCCGTAAACGTAAGAAACACGATGTTCGGTTTCTTCGCAAACGTTAGAAATGGGTCAGATATAAAAGGAAGCCCTCAAAATAGAAGGATTTGGGGCCAACTAAAATTAGGATAAAATTTCAAATATTGGAAAATAAGGATTTAAGGTTTAAGATGCCTAAAAATTAGAGTCAGAGGAGCTCAAAAAATTTGTAGAAGAAAGTAGGGGCATTTTTGTAATTTTTGGAAAATTTTGAAAACTCACAGGAGGGCTTTTTAAATAGAAAATATAAGCTCTTTGGGGTTCTCAGAGGCCTTGAATACCATTGGAACCCCTAGAATAGTTGAAACCCCTCTGGTGAACGATTTCGGCCTTCGGTTGATCGAAACTTTGACCGAACGGTTCGGAATGATTTTAAATCCTTTTTGAGTGATTCTAAAGGCAATTCTTATGATTAAGAGCCTAAGGAATATGATGGAAAAGACAAATTTTAAAAAAGAGTTGATATGAGCCTAAAATGAAAAGGCCAAGAAAATAGACTAAAATGCAAAAGTAAAAAGTTACATAAAGTGATTTTTAGCTCCTTCTTATCCATGTTCCAGTAGCTCCTCATTTCCATGATTTGTTTCTACCCCAAAAACAAAGAAGGAAGCCAGCTCTATTGGGCGCACAAGGAAGGAGATTTTGAAGAGAGAAAAAGCAAGGAAAAGGTAAGAAAAGTATGAAATTTTATGCTTTTCCCTTAAGTAAACTTATTCCTCTCATTCTCCTCTTCATTTCTATGGTTTCATTGATGGATTTAGTTATGTTTTAAGTCTAGTATAGAAGAGGAATAATAGAATTTGAAGGAGAGGAACTTACCACTTGGAAGAGCACTTGAGAAAAGCTAGAAAATCAAGGTAAGTTATTATCTTCCATGCTTCTTCTTCCCTTCTCCTCCTTATGATAATTTTGTCCCATATAGAGTTCAATCAAAGAGAGATGAATTCTGGTCCTAGCAAGGGAGATTCATAGATTTTGGAGTGTGAGAAGCAAGTAGGTGCAAAGAAATCAAAGAAAAAAGCATGAAAACATAAGATAGAAAAGTTAAGGATTCATGGTGACATTGTCAAATCTGTTTTGATCCATGAATTCTCTAGCTTAGATGAGTGTTTGTTTAAGTTCCTAAGATCCCTAAAGACCTCCCCACACACCTCTTCCATCAAGAAAACAAAGCAAATCCATTACTTCCCCTTTTCATGTGTCATTTTGGCTTAAGGCTGAACTATAGGTTAGGGATAGTTTTAATTTGTTCTAAACTTATTTTTGAGTCATATATGATGGAAGAGGATAAGAGTAAGCCTTAGAAAAATTTTAGAAATCATAAATATTGAGATGGAGGTGTAGGCTCCATAATGTAGCATAATGAAGCAACTCCTACCTAAACTCCTTAAAATAATTGTGTGATAACTCTAATGAGTCTAAATAGAGTCAAGAATCATAGATTGAAGGAGAGAAGGGAGCCAAGATCATGAATTTTTATGGTTGCTTCATTTAAGTGCCTTATGAAAGCATAATGAAGCCATAAACCAAAGTAACGTATTGTAAAGTGTGTATAATGCCAAAACTTGTTCCCATGAGTAATTCAAGTTTCTTTTAGTGTGTCTAGGCTAAGAAAAATGGTCTCCACCTTCTTGGGTGTGTGAGGTCAAGGAAGAGGATTTAAGGCTTAAGGAAAAAGTGTGTGAATGAAAGCAAGGTAGCTCTCTCTCTTTTCTCTCATGCACGAATGATTGTCTACATTATTTTTAAATGTGTGTATGAGTATTTTAAGCTATGAATTGTATTTTAGTATGATGCCAATATTCCATGGAACCATAATATTGCATTATGTATTCAAATAATGCCTGTAAATGTTGCATTGGTTTGCTTGAATGTGGAGAGGCCATGTGTGACGACCTTAACCTCTAATCATTGTAATTAAGGTTAAATACGTGATTAACAATCATAAATTAGGGTTACAAGACATTATGACTAATTACATTATAGAAATGTGAGAAAATTTGAACCTTAATGTTATTAGAGTCATCAAACATATAATTACAAGTGCTCATGTACAGCAGGGAAACAAACCTTCATTTATAAGCCTTTGATTCTATTACTGATTAGTTTCAACTCACAAAAATCTTTTACCAATGTTCCTAAGTCACCCTTTGAGGTTACCATATGAACAACCAAGGTTTCTAGGTTAGAATGAAGGTTTTAGGATGTTCGTCGTGGCCAATTCCTCTTGGCTTCATCCATCACATCATTACTAATTTCGCCGCAGCCAACTTACATGGTGCCGTAATGAGAAAGCCTCCTAGAACCTACCTCACTCGCCTTTCATTATTGGCCACGGCCAATACCTCCTTTCGTCGCAACCAATTCCTTTTTGGAATGCCCGGCTTATTTTAACAAAAGTTCATCGCGGTTAATTCCCCATTTTGTCGCGACAAATTTCCCTCTGGACGACTCCCAGTTTAGCCTTTCACATTTCGCCATGACTAATTCCACATTTCGCTGCTGTGAATTGCTCTTTGGACTCTCCCTGGGCAATTTTACCTCTATTAGCCGCGGCTAACCACAATTTGGCCGCAACAAAATTCCTTCTGATCCTACAACTCTGAAAATATTGTTTCATACTCTCCATTCTCCCTCCAATATCACCTTAGGGCCACTCTACCTTAATTTATGCAACTCTAATGGTATTCATGTACCTTGATCACCCAGCTCATCTACCATTACCAATGCAAAACTTAAGTATAATTCCTTACTCATCCAACTACCATATGCTAACAACTCATGGGTTAAAGATAGTGGAATTTCATAAGCTTCTAGCAATTATCATTAAAATATACATTCCCTTAAGGATTTCATGCATCACTTATTCAAATCAACAATCTCATATATCTCATAATGACATTTCCAATAATAAACCATATCATAAATTTAACAAGTTCATACATCTAGATACTGTAAGTTTATACATTCAAAACCAATCTATATTGAGACTTAACTCCTTAAGAGATATATTCCAACTAATCAAAATATAAATGCCTACACTTGGCAATATGATTACATGATGATGCTATATAAAAGATTAACAAAATTGCATCTACTCTACTTAGATTAGCCTAAGTGTAGCTCCCTCCACACATGGCTAAAGCTCTTAGATTTTCATCCACTTGCTTACCCTTATCCTTACCCAAAGAACCTTCACTTGAAATGTTTAATCCCATAAAATAGGGTGAGATGCGAATCTCAGTAACTAGGGCAATTCCATCATATATTCCAATTTAATTAGCATACATGCATAATTTCACATAAGCATAAGAAAACATACTAGTCATATCAGTAAATGAAACAATTAGGCTATCATGATTACTTTCCCATACTAGCAATCATATTTCCACATGTTAAAGGCCATTAACACTATGAGAGGCCCGTCCATGGCACCTACTCCCCATTGAGCATAACCAGGGCTCAGTGCATCTGAGGTTTGATCATAACTTGGTGCCTGATCAAAGTACATGCACAGGTGGCAGCTGCACCACAGCTTCACCATGGACTCACAAGGTCCAATCACAATATAATAGATAGCTAACTAATTCATTCAGCATTTCAAATCATTCATATACAGCAAATATGAAATTAAAATAGATATATGCATGGAATTAATATAGTCCCGGTTACCTCACTTGTAGACAATTTGCAACAGCCACCAACGGTACAAAAATCTCTCTATAACCATAGCATCAGAGAATTACTACTTTAATTCATTATTTATAGTAGCAATAAGTACCTAAGGAATTTAAAATGCTAATGACTACCTAAAGAACACTTACCCAATTACCACTAAACCAAATTCGGATTCGGTTGCTCCTACCCCAAAAACTTCAAGATAACACCTCAAATTCTGAGTAAATTCACATAAAAATAATACCCATATTATAAATCAACTATAGGGGTCTCAACCTAGCAAAGAAAGTACCAAAATGGAGAGTTTATACTTACTTAATGTCAACCCTAGCCTCAACCTACGAATTTCACCAAGAAAAATCCCAAACAACCACATTTCAAATTTTGGGTATGGTGAAGATACTCCAAATGAAAAAATAATCAAGCCAAATTAAAAAGAAAGATGAGGAGATTAAGTTATATAACTATTACCTTAGCTGAATCTTGTTCTAAATGTGAAAAATGATGGATTTCTTGCCCCAAACCCTAGCCTCCCTTCAGACCTCCGAATTTCTTTCTTGTGTTTAAGCAAATATAGGGAAAAGGCTAAAGTATTTAGGGTTTTAGTTAAGTTTAAGTTAGGTCTAAGATGGGTCATGGGTTGCTCCAAGGTCCAACTTTAATGGGTTTCAGATTTGAGCTTTATTGGGCCAATTTTAAGGTGTTGGGCTGCAGAATTTTATTGGGCTAGACCTAGTGTATTGGGCCTCCATTAACCTTTTATCATGATCTCCCACATTAATTTGGGTCTAGATGAAGTTTCTATCCCAATTAAATCTCAAACCCATATTAATAATTTATCTCTCTAAAATTTCCATTCATTTAACTTACCCGATTATTCTATATTAATTATTCCTAATTAATCCAAATCCATGATTAACACCTTAATTAATTTTGGGGTGTTATACCAAGAACCTTCAATCTTTGGTGAGAATGGACCAAAAGCCCTTAGAAGTGGTTGGGACCAAGATAAAGTCTCCTAAGAGTAAGGCTTAGCTCAAGGCCTTTGAGAAAAAGGGTAAGGCAAATCCAAGAATCTTGAAGAAAGTGGGTGGGGCTAGTCCAATCATTTGGCAAACCTAAGTATGTTATGTGTGCCTTGTGTAAATGCCAAGAATATATTTGCACCATTTTCAATGTTAGTATGCCATGCATGCATCCTAAAGACTTGTGTTACATTCTTTATGCATGATTGAATGGGAGATGAACTATTGGAATTCTTTGAATCTCACTCCCTCCTCTTTAATATCTTAATATGCTAGGTGGAGCCAATGAACAAGGAAATGGAAGTCACCAAGGTGGAAGATAAAAGTTTTGGCTCTAAATTGCTTGATTTTACTTATGTTGTAACCAAAGAAGTGGAAAATGATGTAAACTTTTGATAGAATGGATGTACAATGAATGGAACATGTGTAAATATCCCAATAGATGATATATATATATATATGACAATTAATGATAAATGAGTAGTGTTGCAATTTTTGGGTAGTAAATGGCTATTTCCCACATGTATCTCTTTACATATGGCTTGGGGATGGAGGATGAGATTTTGTGTTTTGAGTTTCTATACCTTTAAGACAAGTTTATGGAGTCTTTTTGGGCCATTCTCACGTGCCCAAGTGGCCACAAGACCCTTAGGAACTATTTTGCACACTTTTGCATCATTAAAATGCATCAAAATGACCCAAATGGCACCCTATGGTACATTTTGACCAAATGAAGGAATTTCACCATGAAATTTGGCAGACATGTAGATCTCATTGAGATCTTTCTAGGAAGCTAAATTTCAGCAAAAATGGAGCTCTATAGAATTAGTTATAAATTTTCAAAGTTAGAATTTTCAATTAGTTCTGGTATATGCACTGTTCACACTGGCAGATTTATGTTCCGTGTCAACCGATGGGCAAATAGTGTACAATGCTTGTAAAATTTTATGGGCATACTAGAGGTCATAAGCTTTCTGTGGCCACTGAGATCACCTCATTTGGAGGTCTGATCAGAGAGTTATGCATTTTTTAAATTTGCTGTCAGTTGCAATAGCATCCCCTGAGTCTAGTCACTGTTCCATAGATTTCCAATAGCTAAAAGTATCTATTTCTTTTGGGAATTATTTTTATCATAAATTTAACATCTGTATCTTTCTAGAATGACCAAATTTGTGTGATTTCAAGTTTTATAGAATTAGTTATGAATTTTGAAAGTTTATATCAGTAATCTAAACTAGTAACCCAAACAGCAGTGACCTCAGTAGCTTTTTGGATGTCAAACGTTCTCCCCCTTAATTATTCATGAGTTTAATTATTTTATCATGGGATAGACATCTAGAGCTTTCTAGAATTGTAAATTTTGTTGGACTTATATTTTTATGGATTTAGTTATGAATTTTCAAAGTTGTAACAGAAAAACTGAAAAATCTAACCGTGGCTAATTCGTGGAAATTGGTGTGTTTCACCCACTTGTATGAGTTCCAAGCCACTTTCTTGGATGGTTTTGAATTGTATTAGTGTAATTAAATATGATAATGAGTTTAATGAGTTCCCTTGGTCCCCAGGATGTTGAATGAATAATTTTACCTATAGAGAAATGCATCTTGATCCATGACTCCCTATGCTACTATGTTGTTTTCATAGAAATTATATGAAATCAGGCATGGGAATTGCAATAATTGAGTCTTAGAAGTATGGTGTTACATTTGACATTGAAATGCAAAGATATGCATATAAGAGCTCTTGTATAAGGGCAAGTGGGTGACTGAATTTGTGATGTATGAGTATTTGGACCCTTTGAGCATGTTTAGAAGGTTGTTTTCATGATTTTCCACATACTCAAATGGTCATGATGATATTAGAAGAGCATTTGGTACTCGAATAACATATATAAAGGCTTAAAAGTGCCAGTTTACAATCCTATGTCACAATGTGAACAAATGTATGATTTTGGGGCTAAGAATCTCATTAATTAAATCTCATAGAGATATCTTTGCTAGTCTAAGAACCTCATTAATTAGAGGTTTATAGAATTTATTATGATTTTTTAAAGTTTAGCAAATTTTGCATTTTGGTATCAATTACTGTTCATTTGGTCAAAATCATTTTTGTGTTATTTGAGGGCCAAATGAGATCCAATGGTACTAAAATCTTACATGGACGAACTAGACATTCATCGTGACCAATAGCCACTAGAAGCACCTCATTTAGAGGTATGTAGAGAGAGATTTGCATTTTTGAAGTTGGAATTTATTGTCAATAGCACAACAGGACCTCAAGCACTATTCCATCGATTTTTATTAGTTTAAGGTCATTTTTTGGATTTGAAGCTATTTTCCCCTTAAAGTAGACATGTGTAACTTTCTAAATTGGTATAGTTTACTCGATTTAGATTTTTGTGGAATTAGTTATGAATGTTTGAAATCCACATCAGTAAGTTGTATCAGAACTCTAGGACAGCTGGACCTGCGATGTTTTTCTATTGTCAATCGTGGTTCAAATGATGTTTTCATGGCCTAGAAGTATTTTTAGCATAAATTTAACATGCAAGGATTTCTAGAAAGCTATGATTTGTTAGATTCATATTTTTCTAGATTTAATAATGAATTTTCAAATTCTATCCTAGAAAACTAAAATCTGGACCCAAAATTGAACATGCATTTTCTGATGTGTAGGGCTCCAAATTTGAATTACATAAGATTTTTTATGATTTTTATGTTTGTATAGATGGATTATGAGTAGAGGATGATGTTTGAGAATTCACGGAGTCCACGGAGCAAAATTTGAATAGTTAAAGTGCTACACAATGCCATAATATTCCATGATTTAAATCCACTTTCCTTAAAACTCATGTATGAGGCATATATGAAACGTGTATGGACTATAATGCATGGGAAGTGAGGCTAAAGTGTTATAGTGTTACAAGCTCTTTAAGTGTGTGCATCTCACCTAAGAAGGGGATTACATACCTAAAGAGAGTTTCTTTTTTTTTTTTCTAATTTCAAGGATATAAATGGCCTAGAAATAAAGAATAGTGAAAGGTTGTGTCACGTAACCCTCAAAATAAAACTATGTTGAATAAAATTTATAGTTGGTGGCACAACCTAGGTCATCTCCCTTTAGAAATAGAATTTAATGTTTAATTAGGTTTTTTTAAGTGTTAAAGGATCCTAGAACTACTTAATTTAAGGGGTTTTGGTTTAATTAAAATATTTAAAATTAATTTGAATCAAAATCACTAACTACCTAATTGCATAAACTAATGAATGAATGATGGACTTGTGACTAGTTTTGGATTCGTCCCTTAGTATCTACTATCCTTATCCTAATTCAATTGTGATTAATTCTGGTCTAAGAGTTCTTAATTGTGTTCATGGCAAATGTATCTTGAGTTACCACACAAAAATCAAGGGATTAACAATTTAATGTTGAATTAAAACCTCAATTCCACATCAAATTGTTAACTCTTGTCATTAGAATCAATGAACAGTTGAATTGAATGATTAATTGATCAATTAGCCTTTGAATTAATACCCTAAAAGATTCAATTTACTAATTAAATTCTAATGAATCCTCAAATTAGACAAATACGCACACTAATTCTCACAAGCATTTCATTAAACACCTTGATTGCAACATGAAAAATGATAGAAAAATGAAAATATAGCATTAAAATTAATCAATTAAAATATTAATTGCTCTCTTAATTAGTGTCTAACCAGTCACTAAATACAAACTACACCAATCCTAATCTAATACATCTCAACCAAGTATGTACAAGAACATAGAAAAGTGTAGAAAAAGATAAGAATCTTAGCCAAAATTTCTTTTCTAATCTATGGATTCAAGCTTCTCGAAAAGCCTTCCTCCTAGCTAACCATAAGGGAAATTAATGCTTCATTGATGTGGAAGAAAAATGGAGGGAGATGGATGAAATGGATACATCGTGGCTGTTGGTGTATGTGAATGAAATGTTGTGAATGAATCACGATGGATGGAATGTGACGATGAATGTCATGTGAATGATAGATTCCTTCCTATGTTCAGCCTCAGCCTCCTTATTAAAAAATCACATGCTCAATTCCTTTTTATTTTTTATTTTATTTAATTATTTCCTTGTGCTTTCCACGTATAACTCTTTTCAAGTCAACCCATTTGCATAGTGATGCATGAATGGAATGGCTTCAGTTCTCATGTGTTCTGCTTGTCCTCACTAAAACTCATGTGTTTTCTTTAGCACAATAATGTGTCTACACAGTTAGCTCCTAGCTCGTATGATTCTCCTTGCACAGCTTCTCTCAGTAGGCTCTTCTCATTCTCAACTCCATGTATTTTCCACGTAAAACTCTTCTCCTAAATCAAACGTGCATGCTTGTTACTTCAGTTCCATCCAGCACATACATCTTTAATCATTGCTATGTGGCTGCTCCTTCATTAATCTACACATTCTTTAATCATGTTGCTTCTTCTCCATTCATTTAGCTTATTTCTTCCTCGTCAAACCCAAGTTCTTCCTTTGCATGTGTGTGTATTTGAACTCTTTTATTCCTCCCACGTGATTGCTCCCTCTTCGCGTTATTCTTACGTTCTTTTTCATGTTCATATCTAGCTCACACTTCTTCTCTAATCCAGAACGTAGCTTCATCTCTTTCTATCATGTTTGTTCCTTCCTCTGTAACACTCAAGGCACTAGAACCCATGGCTTTTTCTCACGTTATTTTTTGCGTTGTGGAGCTCCTTTTTGTGTGTCACGAGCTCAACTTGTAGCTCCCTGTACGTGTTTCTTCTCCTCTACTCCATGAGCTTCTTGCTTTACCCGAATCCAAAATGTGGCTTCTTCTTTGTGTAGCTACATTGTATCGTGTTTGTTCTCTTAGCTTCATTCATTTATGTTGCTCTTCCTCTGTTTCAGCTACAGCTCGTAACTACTTCTTTGTTTGTTTCTTCTCTTCACATGAGTATATGGAAGAGCGGCTGCATGTGTGTATGACGTTAAAGGACTGCCACATGGTTCTTTGCATCACACAGATCTGCTACATGTATTTAAGTGGATGAAACTATGTTTACGTGGAGGAAAGGCTAATGCAATATGAGTGAACTGAAGCCCATGCAAGCCTTGTGTTCTCATGAGTGGGTGGCTGTTCACATGCTTTCTTCCATGCAAATTTATTTCATTCTTTCCTCCCATAACCTGTAGCTTAAATGAGTGCTTCCTCTCTTTCTCTTGTTTGTTCCAACCATGTCAACTCTTGTTAACCCATTTATATGAAGAGTGAAGTTGCATAAGTTGAAGCCTATCTCTCCTCTTACTCTTTTTCAAATCAATTTTCTATTCAAGCTCTAATTACCCATTAAAAATTTGCACAATTAATAGGAAATTCTTAATAGGAAAAATTCACAAAATCATTTAAAGAAATTTAAACATTAAAATTCAATAATTTTGCAATTAAATTCCTAAAGTGTATAAATGGCTAATGAAATCAAATTCTACCTAATTAAACCCCTAAAGCCATGTTTGGACATTAAAATGCTTAAGTTAGTAAGAATAAAATGTATACAAATCATGTTTATCAAATAGATACCAAAGGAATAATTAGTTTGAATTTAGAAACCATATTTTGAAAGTTGGAAGTTTAGGTTCCTTTTAGGCATAAAGAAGCAACTTGATGTTTGGCTCTTTAGATTGATTTTGTGATGGCTCTAATGACTTTAAATGGAGTCAAGTGACTTAAATTGACTAAGAAATCGGAGCCAAGATCTTGAATTATATGAGTTGCTTGATTATGCCTTTGTATGGAACCATAACCATGGCATAAACTAAAAATAGTTTGTGTAGTGTTTATGTGAAGTTAGAGATAGTTCCATTGATATGTTTGTGTCAAAGTATATAATTATATGTTATTTTTTAGCCATGAAACTTTGAGCAAATGTAAAACTATGTAAGGATAGTGTATGTATCAAGAATAGAGCGAAATGAATGGAAATGTGCAATTTGATCCCTTGGGAGCCCACTTATACATGTATGTTTATAAGAGTGGCATGATGAATTTGAGTTGCTTGATGGTTCAGACCTTATGAGAGACTTATTTATGCTATATTTATGCTTTCTCAGTTGCTCAAATGTGTGTGGAACAATGTATGGCTCATTTGGACTAAATTTGCCCTCTTTTTGGAACCAAAAGTGCCATAATCTTGAGGTATGGCAAAGTCTAACCAAATGGCCTCTTCTTGACTTGAAATTTTGCATGCAATTAGATCTTGCTTAGATTTTTTTTGGGAAGCCAAAGACCAGGTCATTTGGAGGTCTATGGAATTTTCTATGATTTTCCAAAATTGGTATCAAAAATTCGAATCTACTGAAGTACTATTTATTTGGTCAGTTGTGAAATTGTATCATCCGAGGGGCAAACGTGGTCCAATGATTACAAAATTTGATAGGTAGAAACTAGACATTCACAATAACTTGTAGAAACTAGAAGCACCTCATTTCGAGGTCTGAGCTAAGAGATATGAATTTTTGAATTTCTAGAATAGCAACAGTAGCACAGCACTACCTGAGTCAATGTTCCATTGAATTCCAGTAGCTAAACGTGTTTGTTTTGGTCTAAATATATTTTTAACATAAAGATAACATCTATATCTTTCCAAATTGGTATTATTTCCGTGGATTTTATTTTTGTGAAATTAATTGGACATTTTTAAAATTTATAGCAAACATTTGCATCAGTACCAATAGCTGTCAGAACCTTTGCACCTTTTCGCATGTCAAATGTCTTTTTTGTTATGTTTCATGGCTTGGAAATATTTTTAGTATAAATTAGACATCTGTAGCTTTCCATAATTCCATATTATGCTTGATTTTGATTTTTCCAGAATTAATTACGAATTTGCAAAGTTGAAGCTCAAAAGTTGCAGACTGAACCCGAGGCAGAACCATGAAAAATCATGTATGCCTGATGTAAACTCGGGATTTTGGTAATGTTTTTAGATGGTTTTGAGTGGTATTGGTATAATAAAATGTGAGGATGATATGAGAGTCTCCCCAAGGCCCACGGAGCCAAAACAAAGAAAATGTGGATGACGCAACATAATTAAATTGTATGATTTTCTTTGTTTTACTAAGGGAATGCATGTATGAGACTTGTATATGTAAGGGGGTGAGCCAAGGGAGCTATGGTATTACACTTGTATATGTAAGGGGGTGAGCAAAGAGAGCTATGGTATTACATTCCACATGTATTTTAAGCTTCCTTCCATTGCCACATAAGAATAGGAAGAAAACTCAATAAAAATAATCAATTTCTTTGCGTTGTGTAGTGGATGAATTCTTCATTCGGTGTCCCATGGATCATATGAAATCATTCAACTAATTCTCATATTTAATTACACTAATAAAACTCAAAACCATCCAAGGAAGTGGTCTAGAACTCGTGCAAGTGGATGGAGTACAGCCTTGGCCAGAATTTCTAAATTACTGTAATAAATTTTAAAAACTCATAACTAATTCTAGAAAAATTGAAATTATACATTCTTTACCATTTTGAAAATTTAAATATTTCTAATTTATGATAAAAATATGGACAGACCACAATAGGGGTTGCTAACTATCTAAAATTGATAGAACAGTACCAGAGGTCCACTAGTGTTACTAGTACTATCCTCCAGTTTCAAAAATTCATATCTCCTTGCTCAAAGGTCCAATTGGGGTGATCTCGATGGCTATGGAAAGATTATCATGTGTAGTTTATTCTTGTACAAATTCATAAGCATTGGGCATCATTGACCTTCAAATGGCATGGCCCAAGTTTCTGACCATATGAATAGTGTCTGCATCAATTCAGCAAAAAAATGCCAACTTTGAAAATTTATAATAAATTTCACAGAGCTCCAAATAATTTGGTCTTTGACTTCCCAAAAAGCTCTAGATAAGATCTATATGTGTGCCAAATTTCATGGGTAAATTCGTCCAGATCTTGATATTAGGTTACAAAATGGCTCATCTTGTGTCACCAAAATGGTCTAAATGGTCCATTTTGAGTTCTACAGCAACCATGCACACTTGAGCACGTGGGAATGTGCAAAAATGACCTTCTAAACTTGTCTCAAAGGTGCATAAACCCAGAATTTGAAAACTCACTCTCTCACTCCATGCCATACACAAGATCACACGTGCTTTACATTGTCATTCACTACCCAAAATGCACATTATCATTCATTTGGCACTAAAACTTATCCATATATTAAACATTTGGGTAATTACATATGTTTAAATAATTACATAACAATTACATCATAGGATTATATCATATGCCATGTGTATGGCTACAAAAGAGACAAAACTAGGCATTTTGATGTCAAACTCTTATCTTCCAACTTGATGGCTTCCATTACCTTACTCACTTGGTCCACCTAGTATGTTAGGACATTGGAGAGGAAGGGATGAGATTCAAAGAATCCCAATAGCTCATCTCCCTTTCAATCACACATAAAGAATGTAAGATAAGTCTTGAAAATGTATGCATGAGCATAATGACATGTGTACTCACTCAAGAAGCATTCTTAGCATTTGAACAAGTTACATAAAGCATACATAGGCTTGCCAAGCAAGTGAATTAGTCTCACCCATTCTCTTGTAGATTTTGGACTTGCCTCACCCACTTTCTTTAAGAGGTTTTGACTCAATCTTACTTTTGGGAGACTCTTTACTTTGTCTCAACCAATTTTAAGGGTTCTTGGCTCATTCTCTCCATGGCTAAGGGTTCTTGGCTTCACCACATTCAAGCAAACCCAAGCACACATACTAAGCATCATTTGAAAATATATTACAACATCATGGTTCCATAATACATATGCACATGCTAGAACACTTTTCATGTCTTAAAACATAAATACACAAATTTAAAGACAAGTTAAGCATACATTCATGCATGAGAGAAAGAGAAGTGAGCTACCTTTGTTGCAACCACACACTTTTTCTCTTAGAAATGCTCTCCCTTCCTCAGCCTCACACACATAAAGGTGTGGGATTTGTTTCTCTTGGCTTAAGCACAATATATGGAAGCCAATTATGTTCTGGGAATCATTTATAAAGCTATACATCTTCCTTAAACACTAGCTTGGTCTAATAGCCCTTTTATGGTTCCAAAATGCACCTAGTGAAGCAACATCTATCAAATGAGTTCTAGGCTCCATTCTTTCCTTTCATTTATAATTTTTGACTCATTTTAAGCCTCTTGGAGTCATTACATAATTAAAACAAATAGCCAAACTAGGTGTTGCTTCTTTAGGTTATATTATAGAACATATAAGGCTATCTCACTTTCTATGGTTTCTAAATTTTTTCTAAGGCTTCCTCTCATCTTCACTCATCATATATGACCCAAAAATGGGTTTGGAACAAATTAAAGCTATCCTTAGGTACCCTAACCCTTCTAGGCTGAAACTATGCTTGTTCTTGGCACTCATGGACTTTGCTTTGTTTTCTTGATGGAAGATGCATATGGGGAGTCTTCTAGGGATCTTAGGAGCTCATTTAAACATTCATTTAGGCCTAGGAATCATTGTATCAAATCAGATTTTGCAAGCAACACTAGAAACCCTAGATTTGCTATCTTGATTTTTCATGGTTGTTTTTAATTCTCTTTGCATATTCTTATTCTCCTCCTTTAAATTCCTAAGATTCACCCTTAGTTCTACACAAAATCCAAGCCTTCTTAAAGCTCCATGTGTGTGACGAACCAAGGAGAAGAAGGGAGTAAGGGATAGCTACCATAGAAGGAAGATTTACTTTGTTTTTCCTTATTTTCTTGGTCGATTCTTCTTTTCCTTAGCCTCCTCTCTTCAAATATGAATTTTTTCCTCTGTTCTTCCCTCAAAATAGATCTAAAAACTTCAATAAAGCCATAAGAAATAAGGAGAAATGGAGAAGAAGAGGTTTACTAAAGAGAAAGCATGAAAAAACCAAGAAATTCTATACCTTTTGCTTTGTTTTTCTCCTTCTCTTCTCCTTTTTGTGTCCCTCACTCTTAGGGTTCTTCCTTTGATTTAGGATAGAAACTAAATGAGCTAAATAAGTAAGAGGTGGGGTACCTTATATATATAGGTGGTTTTAAGAAACACTTTTCAAAAATTCCCATTTTGCCCTTTTGTCTTGGTATTTTAGTTTCCAATTTGTTTTAGCTCTTTTTTGAGAACTGTCTTTTCCATTATGAAATTTAGGTTCCCAATTTAGTAAAATGCCTTTAGAATCACTCAAATAGGAGCTAAAACCTTCTTGAATGAATCCGTCAAAGTTTAGGTCAACTGACATTGGAAAACATCCATCAGAAGGGTTTTTAACTGTCCTAGGGCTTCCCATGGTTTTTAGGGACTTTAAGAACCCCAAAGAACATAAAACTTTTATTTAAAAGCCCTCCTATGAAAATTTTAAAATTTGCTCAAAATTACAAAAATATTATTACGTTTTGTCAATCTTTCATTCAAATTTGTTTCTTTATTCTAGCTCTTTTTTTCTTTCTATCTGAGCCTAGGATTCTCATTTTTAGGAGTCAAGAATGCTACTTAAATTTTTTGGGACCTTAGCTAATTCATTTTGGGGGACTTACTTTGAAAACAAACCTATTTCTATCATTTAACAAAAATTGGATATTACACATGTTTAAGATAGCTCCCATTTCAGACAGTGGTGAACCCTAATTATTAAGCTTTTCCATCAAGAGAGGATTAACAAGGTCGAAGGCCTAGGAAAGAGCATGTGAACTTCACTAGCAATGTTAGTGCTATCATTCTTAGAAGTGGTAAGGAAGTTCAAGGGCCATAGGAGCTATCCACTTCTTCTCCTTCTTCTCTTAACCCTTTTTCTTCTTCCCTTAATGCTTCTTCAAATGATTGTGCTTTGCATGTTTCCTATTATTGTGTTAATGATGCACCCCCCTCTGATTCTACTGTAGGTAAGTTGGAGCTAGCAAAAACAACGCTACAAGAGCAATTAGAGAAAGAGATATAAGAAGATGAGCAAATTAGGAGGAAGAGTTTACCCTTTCCTATTAGGGTGACACAAACTAAAAAGCTTAAGGAAGCTAAGACTAAGAAAAAGATCTTGGACATCTCCAAGAAGGTCCAAGTGAACATTCCACTTATTGATATGGTCAAGCAGATTCCAAAGTACACCAAATTCCTTAAGGACCTTTGCACCCATAAAAGGAAGTTTAAGGACAATGAAAAGGTTAATTTGGGAAGAAGCATTTTGACTTTATTTCAACCATCAATACCTATGCCCATAAAGTGTAAAGATCTCAGGAGTGTCACTATTCCTTGCACTATTGGGAACTTAAATTTCCCAAATGCTTTGATTAATTTAGGTTTTGCCATTAACGTTATGCCTAAGTTGTTATGTCTTTGCAGGATTGTGAGCTCAAGTCCACCAAAGTCATTATGCAGCTTGCAGATAGGAGGCTAGCCTATCCTAAAGGTGTGTTAGAGGACCTACGTATGTAACACCAAAATTTCTAAGTCATTTTTATCACATTTGCATGCTTATATGATACATTCCATGAGGGAAGTAAGAAAAATCCATTAAAATAATACATTTCTTTGAGTTGCATCATGTATAAAAATTTCATTCAGTGTCACATGGACCGTGTGAGCCCATACAACACATTCTCATATTTAATTACATGAATACAACTCATTTGAATCATCATAGGTAGCCTACATCTCAAGAAACTCGAAGGGAAGCTTAAAATATGCATACATATTTTCGGCCAGATTTTCCACTTTTTCTGTCACAACTTTGGAAAATCATAATTAATTTAAAAAAAAATTGAAATTATGCATTCTTGGCCATTCTAGAAAGCTACCCATGTCTAATTCATGCTAAAAATATGTTTAGACCATAACATCCATCACAAAGGACATTTGACATTCGAAATGATCTAGAGGTCAAGCTGTCCACTAGTGCTGTCACAGAATTCTGTAGTAAACTTCAAAAATGTCCATTTAATTCCAAAAAACTCCAATCCATGTGAATGATACCAATTTGGAAAACTAGGAATTTTAGCTAGAGGAAAAAAATAACTCCAGACCAGTTCAGGCAAGCCTAGACCTTGAAATTCAATCAAATAGTAACTAAGGTTGGGTGGAGTTCTTAATATTATATTCTTTGAAAATTCCTATCTCTCTCTCTAGACCACCAAATGAGGTGCTTGTAGTTGGCACACATCACTGGGAATGTCTAGTTTCTCTATATAAAATTTTACAGCAATTGGACATCCTTTGAGCCCTGTGTGATAGATTTCATTTTCGAACCTGAGTGAACAGTGACATGACCAAAACTAAAAAAATTGCCAACTTTAGAAATTCATCAAATATTCTGTAGACCTCCAAAAATTATGTTCTTTAGCTTTCCAAAAATATTTCAACAAGCTCTAATTGCATGCCAAATATTAGATCAAGAAGATCTCATTTGGAAAAAAAGAGATATGAGATTCTATTATGGTCAATTTTGGCTCCATATAGGATACCAAAATGACCAAATGGTTTTCCTTGGGGTTTGGCACCTCTTGGGCTAGTCTAAAATTATAATTAGAACTTGTATAAACTGCCCAAATGGTCCCAACCCTCATGCATCTCATTTTGGCTATGCCACATGCAATTGTACATACTCACATCAAACTTCTAAGAAGCATAACTTAGCGTTACATACTCAAATTGCATTCTAGTGGTCAAATTAAATACATTCTCCCATTTTAACATAACATATTATCATAATTATATATGTTCAAGAGGTCATAGATTATATACAACCATAGATGATAACATTTGCCACCTTGATGGCCTTAATGAAGCAAATTTCATACATTTCAATGTTATACTCTCATCTCTCAAGTGGTTGGCTTCCATCTCCTTGCTCTCTTAGTCCACCTAGCATATTAGAACATTAGAGAGGAAGATATGAGATTCAAAGAATCTCAATAGCTTATCTCCCACTCAATCATACATAATGGATGTAAACAAGTCTCATAAATGTATGTATGGTCATGTGGACATGTACAAGCATTCAAGAAACATTTTCATCCTTTCAAAAAGTCATACATAGCATACAAAAGCTTGCCAAGTAAGTGGATTAGCCTCACCCAATTTCTTGTGGATATTTGACTTTCCTTACCCATTCTTTAAGAGATTCTTAGACTTAACCATATTCTTAGGAGCCTATCTTGCTTTTGGGAGACTCTTTGCTTTATCTCAACCAATCTCAAAGGTTCTTAGCTCATCCTCACCGTGGCTAAGGATTCTTGGCCTCACCACACTTAGCAAACCCAAGCACATATCAAAAACATCATATAAGAGCATATTGTAATATCATGGCACCATGGGATTAAAGTCATGCTAGAACACTTTTCATGGCTTAAAAATATACATATACATTCAAGACAAGCTAAGCACACATCCATGCATGAGAGAAGGTAGAAAGAGCTACCTTGGAGATAATTACACACTTTTTCTCTTGAATCCAAGCTCCCTTTTTCAGTCACACACACAAAAAAGTGTGAGGATGATTTCTCTTGTCCTAAACACAATTTATGGAAGCCAATTAGGTTCATGGAATTAATTTTAAGGCCGTACAACTTGCTTAGACACTAGTTTGATCTATAAACCTCATTATAGTTCCATAATTGCAACTAATGAAGCAACACCCCTTAAATAAATTCTAGGCTCCATTCTTTCATTTCAAATATGATTCTTGACTCCTTTTAAGCCTCTTGGAGTCATCATACAATTAAAACCAAGACCCTAACTATATGTTACTTCTTTAGGTCATATTATGGAAGATAAAGCACCATCTCATTCTTTAAGCTTCCTAAATTTTTTCCAAGGCTTCCCCTTATATTCATTCATCATATATGACTAAAAAATGGGCTTAGAAAAATTTAAAATTATCCCTAACTATGCAATCTCCTCTTGGCTAAACCTATGGAAGGTTTTAGGCTTCATGGATTTTGCTTTATTTTTTTGATGAAGGAAGCACATGGGGAGACTTCTAGGGATCTTAGGAGCTCATTCAAACACTTATTTAGACATAGGAATTAAGAGATTAAATCAAATTTTGGAAGGAACATATAAAAACCTAGACTTTGTATCTTGAATTTCCATAGTTATTTGTTAATTCTCTTTGCATATTCTTAATTTTCACACCCCTTTTCCTTAGAATCACCCTTGGTTCTGCCTAAAAATCAAACCCTCCTAAGGTTTCTTGAATGGGGCGAAATGGTGGAGGAAGGGAAGGAAAGATATCAACCATGGATAAAGAAACTACCTTATTTTCTTACTTTTTCTCACTTGAATCTTTCTTTCTCTAGGCTCCTCTCTTCAAATCCGAATTTTCCCCTAAGTTTCTCCCTTAAAACAGATTTGTAAACTTCATTTTAATCAAAGAAAATAAAGGAGAATAGAGGAGAGGAGGTTTGGAATGAAGAAAGTATGAAAAACCATGAGATTCCTTACCTTTTTCTCCTCCTTTCTTTTCCTCCATGGTGTGCCTAAGAGAGTTAGTGTTTTCTCTGATTTTTGGGTAGAATGGGTAGTGCAAGTGAAGAGGAGAAGAAATAAGGAACTTAAAGTGTGTTCAAAAAGCTTCCACTTTCTCAAAAATTTTAATTTTGCCCTTCATTTTTGGTATTTTTGTTTCTAACTCATTTTACCTCCTTTTTTAGAATCATCCCTTCTGTTATGAAATTTAGGTTCCCAATTTAATAAAATGCCTTTGGAATCACTCAAATCGGAGCTAAAACCTTTCCGAATGAATCCGCCAAAATTCAGGTACACCGACGTTGAAAAATGTCCATCGGAGGGGATTTAATTGTCCCTGGGCTTTCCATGGTTTTTAAGGCCTCTGAGAACCCCAGAGAACTCAAAACTTTCATTTAAAAGCCCTCTTATGTGAATTCTAAAATTTGCTCAAAATTACAAAAATACCATTACGTTTCGTAAGTTTTTCGTAAAAAATTGTTTCTTCATTCTAGCTCTATTTTTCTTTCCGTTTGAGCCTGGAATTATCATTTTTCGGAGTCTAGAATGCTTTCCAAATTTTTTTGAGACCTTAACTACATTATTTTGAGGGACTTCCTTTTGTATCTAGTGAGTTTCGTTCGTTTACGGAGAAACCATACGTTACATTTCTCACATTTTTAGAGAACCGGATGTTACAACTTGTGAAGGAAAAATACTTAAAATTTCTTACTGATTTCTATATCTTAGATACGAGAGAAGATAGTGCTTATGGACCCCCACCCTTTATCTTAAGTAGAGCTTTCATTAAAATAGCAAACACTATTATTAATGTTAAAGATAATTATTTAAGTATGGAATTTGTTGGAAAAGTTATTAGATTTTATCTTTCTGATACTATAAGGCACCCTAATGATGATAATGCTTGTGTTAGGCTCAGTTTGATTGATATGCTTGTTAATGATGCATGAATAGACTTTAGGGATGGTATGGTGTTTGATTACTGTGATATTTGCTAGATTGGATGATTTTTTTAATTGTTCATGTTCTAGTAGCTCTCATGAATGTATGGATTGTGAAGCCATTGAGGCTCTACTGTTGTTAAATGCTTCTAGTGAATTAAAGCCTAGTGATGAGATTATGCCTTGCATTGAGTATACTGAATCTTCTGCATGTTGTGATAAGATTACTGATTTAGTTAAGTCTAGTGAGTCCATTGATATCTTGCATAGTGCTGGTTATGCTGTTGATTATGATGCTAGCTTGATATAGGTTAATGATATAGCTCTTTATGTTTCCACTGTTGTTGATGCTTCCTGAGCTAGGGGAGATATTTCTATTAGTTGTGATGTGATTGAGCACATGACAAATGTGGGGAAACTTGAGTTGTGCAAGCTTATTCCTTCAGTGGAAAAGGCCCTTACTTTAGAACTTAAGTCACTTCTATCCACATTGAAGTATAGGTACCTTAAAGAGGGCGAGAAACTATCAGTCGTAGTGGCAAGCAACTTAGATGTTGATCAAGAGAAGAGGCTCTTAGAGGTGTTGAAGTAGAGGAGGATAGCTATCAGATGGACCTTGGCAAATATTCTAGGCATCAGTCCTAACATGTGTATGTATTGTATCTTCCTTGAAGAAGGTGCAAAGTCTGTTTACCAACCTTAGAGGAGACTTAATCCATTGATCTTGGATAGGGTAAAAAAGGAAGTCTCTGAACTCTTATATGCTGGTATCATTTATTTTGGGTTAGTCCTGTATAAGTGGTTCCTAAGAAAACTGGATTGACTATTATGAATAATGAGAGTAAAGGACTTATGCCTACTAGAGTCCAAAATAGTTTGGGTGTTTGCATTGATTAAAGGAAGTTAAATGAAGTAACCAGGAAGGATTACTACTCCCTCCCTTTATTGATAAGATGTTAGAAAGACTGGCAGTTGGACCTTATTATTATTTTCTTGATGGATTTTCTGGTTATTTTCAAATTGTGATTGCCCCTAAAGATCAAGATAAAACCACTTTTATATGCCCTTTTGGAACATTTGCATATAGATGTATGCCTTTTGGACTTTGCAATGCCCCTAGTACATTTCAAATATGCATGGTTTTCATATTTAGTGACTTTTTAAAGGATTACATGGAAGTGTTCATAGATGATTTTACTATGTATGACAATTCTTTTAATGCATGCTTGCATAGTTTAGACAAAGTTTTAGAAAGATGTATTGATAAAAATCTTGTTTTAAATTTTGAGAAATGTCACTTTATACTACATAGGGGTATTGTTTTAGGTCACATTGTGTTTAAGCATGGCATTGAAGTTGATAGGGCTAAGATAGAAGTGACTGCATCTCTCTCATACCCCACATATATTTAGGAAGTGAGATCATTCTTAGGGCATGTTGGGTTTTATCGTAGATTTATTAAGGACTTTAGTAAGATAGCATTGCCATTATCTCATTTGTTGCAAAAAGATATTCTGTTTTCTTTTGATGATGCTTGCAGGAAAGCATGGGATGAGCTCAAAAAGAAGTTGACTTCCCCACCAATCATTCAACTGCCTAATTGGGACTTACCATTTGAGTTAATGTGTGACACATCTAACTATACATTAGGCGCGGCTTTAGTACAGTGGGTAGACAAAAAGTAACACATTAGCTTATGCCTCTAAGACTCTGGATGCTGCACAAGTGAACTACACTACCACAGAGAAGGAGTTCCTTATAATTGTGTTTGCTTTAGAGAAATTTAGATCATATTTACTTGATGTTAAGGTTATTATTTTCACTGACCATGCAGCTATCTAGTACTTGATCAAAAAGAAGGATGCCAAGCCTAGACTAATCCAATGGATTCTTTTACTCCAAGAGTTCGATTTTGAGATCAAAGATAAGAGTGGAGCTGAGAATTGGGTAGTTGATCACCTTAGCAAGTTTGAAGAGCCTTTGGTAAACTCTTTCCCTATTTTTGATGGTTTCCCTAATGATGCTTTGTGTGTTATGACTGTATGCACTCCTTGGTATGTTAATATTGTTAATTTCATTTGTTGTATCTAAGTTTCCCACATATTTAAATAAACATTAGTCAAATAAGTTGAGACATAAGGCTAGATTTTATAATTAAGATGACCCCTACTTATGGCATATTTATAGTGATCATATTATTAAGCGATGCATTCATAATGATGAGTTTGAGTCTGTTTTAACTTTTTGCCACACTTTTACATGTGTAGGGCATTTTAGTGTTAAGCATACTACTATGAAGGTGTTAGATAGCAGGTTATTTTAGCCTATCTTGTTCCATGATGCCCATGTGTTTTGTAAAAAGTGTTTTAGGTGTCAATTTATGGGTAACATTTAGGAAGCAAGACATAATAACCCCTATTATTTTATGAAATTTGCAATGTTTTGAGGTTTAGATTTTATAAGACCTTTCCCTATTTCATTTGGTTTTCTTTACATTCTGTTAGCTGTGGATTATGTGTTTAAGTGGGTTAAGGCAATCCTTACTTGTACTAATGACTCTTTTGTAGTGGTTTCCTTTGTTAGGTCTCACATTTTTTATAGGTTTGGGATCCCACAAGCCATCATCAGTGATCAAGGCACTCATTTTTATAATTAGAGTATGCAGAGCTTGCTTAGCAAGTATGGTGTGAGGCATAAGGTGGCTACTCTATATCACCCTCGAATGAATGGCCAAGCAAAGATTTCCAACAAAGAAGTTAAGCTCATTTTAGAGAAAATGGTGTAATCCAATCAAAAGGATTGGAGCAAGAGATTGGATTATGCATTATGGGCATACTGCACAACCTTCAAGACTCTATTTGGTATGTCACCTTTTAGACTTGTTTTTGGCAAGGCGTGCCATTTGCTAGTGGAGATTAAACATAGATCATATTGGGCAATCAAGAAGTGCAATTTGGACTTGGCAAGTGCCAGTGTTGAAAGGAAGCTACATTTGCAAAAGCTTGAGGAAATCAGGAAGGAAGCCTATGAGAACTCATGCATATACAAGGAGAAGACTAAAGCAATTCATGACAAATTGATTGTTAGGAAAGAGTTTCACATTGGCCAATAAGTTCTTCTTTATGTTTTTAGACTAAAATTGATGCCTGGTAAACTTCGTTCCCGTTAGGAAGGTCTCTTTGTTGTTACTAATGTGTTTCCTTATAGTGTAATTGAAATTAAGAAGAAGCTAGATGGGAACTACTTCAAGGTGAATGGCTAGAATCTAAAACCCTTTTAAAAAGGATTTCCCACTCAAGAAGTAGAGGTTGTTGCAGTAGGAGATGCCATGTAGCCGCAGTTGTATTCCTTCCCTTTACTTTTTTTACTTCGCATTGTCATATTATTGAGTTAGGTTGTGCTAGATATGATATTTATCTTTGTAATTTGTTCTGTTTGTTATGCATTGAGGACAATGCATTGTTTAAGTGTGGAGTAAGGATAGTTTTATTTTACTTGTAAATAGTTCAATTGCTTTTGTTGAGTTTTCTTTGGTCTGTATAGTTTTTAGTGTTTTTAAAAGAAATTATATATATATATATAGAAAAATTTTCAAAAATTTTAAAAATTTTTTAATTTTGTTTTGAATGTGAAAATTGCAAGCTTTAAATGGCTTGGGTATAATGCATTTTTTATTTGAAAAGTAATTGATCATGTTTTGAGTAATTAAACTAAATGGTAATGGATTTGACTTAGGTGAACTCTAGGTTAATAGTTATAACCTAATGAGGTTTTGAGCCTATTGCATTTTTTTCTTTTCTTTTTCTTGTGTGTACCACCTACCTCTTCCTTTAATCTAGAACTTGACTTGAATCCTGTTTAAGGCCACATTTTTTGTATTTACATGCATATATATGATAAAGGCATTCATTTTATTATTAGCTAGAGCCAAAAAACCTATCTTTCACATGTGCTTTAGCCCTTGCTTAAACCCTTTAAGCCATATTTTGTTTTCTTCATTATAACCAATAGCCATTCTAACAAAGTTTTCATACCCTTCTTGGATGCCTTATGTAAAGTCCCACATCGGATTAAATGGTCCTGGAAACGACCCATATAAGTGGGGAGAATCCTCCTCCTCACGAGCGCGCTTTTCCCTTGAGCGAAGGATGGGTAACCAAGCCCTCGAAGCTTGGGAGGAGACAAAAACCTTGGGAGCGCGTGCTTGCACTGCGACCAAGGAACAATACTCGTGAGGGCTCTGTATGTGTTGGTATCAGAGCCGGCCATTTGAATGTGCAACCTGAGGACGAGTTGGCCCCCAAGGGGGGTGGAATGTAAAGTCCCATATCGGATGGAATGGTCCTGGGAACGGCCCATATAAGAGGGGAGAATCCTCCCCCTCACGAGCGCGCTTTTCCCTTGAGCGAAGGATGGGTAACCAAGCCCTCGAAGCTCGGGAGGAGACAAAAACCTTGGGAGCACGTGCTTGCACTACTACCAAGGAACAATACTCGTGAGGGCTCTATATGTGTTGGTATCAGAGCCGGCCGTTTGAATGTGCAACCCGAGGACGGGTTGGCCCCCAAGGGGGGTGGAATGTAAAGTCCCATATCAGATGGAATGGTTCTAGAAACGGCCCATATCAGTGGGGAGAATCCTCCCCCTCACGAGTGCACTTTTCCCTTGAGCGAAGGATGGGTAACCAAGCCCTCGAAGCTCTAGAGGAGACAAAAACCTTGGGAGCGCATGCTTGCACTGCGACTACGGAACAATACTCGTGAGGGCTCTTTATGTGTTGGTATCAGAGCCGGCCGTTTGAATGTGCAACCTGAGGACGAGTTGGCCCCCAAGGGGGGTGGAATGTAAAGTTTCACATCGGATGGAATGGTCCTGGGAACGGCCCATATAAGTGGGGAGAATCCTCCCCTTCACGAGCGTGCTTTTCCCTTGAGCGAAGGATGGGTAACCAAGCCCTCGAAGCTCGGAAGGAGACAAAAACCTTGGGAGCACATGCTTGCACTACAACCAAGGAACAATACTCGTGAGGGCTCTGTATGTGATGGTATCAGAGCTGGCCGTTTGAATGTGCAACTCGAGGACGAGTTGGCCCCCAAGGGGGGTGGAATGTAAAGTCCCATATCGGATGGAATGGTTTTAGGAATGGCCCATATCAGTGGGGAGAATCCTCCCCCTCACGAGCGCGCTTTTCCCTTGAGCAAAGGATGGGTAACCAAGCCCTCGAAACTCTAGAGGAGACAAAAACCTTGGGAGCGCGTGCTTGCACTACAACTAAGGAACAATACTCGTGAGGGCTCTGTATCATGAGTATTGTTCCTTGGTCGCAGTGCAAGCACGTGCTCCCAAAGTTTTTGTCTCCTCCTGAGCTTTGAGGGCTTGGTTACCCATCTTTCGCTTAAAGGAAAAGCGCACTCGTAAGGGGGAGGATTCTCCCCACTTATATGGGCCGTTCCCAGGACCATTCCATCCGATGTGGGACTTTACATTCCACCCCCCTTGGGGGCCAACCCGTCCTCGGGTTGCACATTCGAACGGCCGGCTCTAATACTAACACATACAGAGCCCTCACGAGTATTGTTCCTTAGTAACAGTGCAAGCACGTGCTCCTAAGGTTTTTGTCTCCTCCCGATCTTCAAGGGCTTGGTTACCCATCCTTCGCTCAAGGGAAAAGCGCGCTCGTGAGGAGGAGGATTCTCTCCACTTATATGGGCCGTTCCCAAGACCATTCCATCCGATGTGGGACTTTACATTCCACCCTCTTGGGGCCAACCCGTCCTCGGGTTGCACATTCAAACGGTCGACTCTAATACCAACACATATAGAGCCCTCACGAGTATTGTTCCTTGGTCGCAGTGCAAGCACGCGCTCCCAAGGTTTTTGTCTCCTCTTGAGCTTCGAGGGCTTGGTTACCCATCCTTCGCTCAAGGGAAAAGCACACTCATGAGGGGGAGCATTCTCCCCACTTATATGGGCCGTTCCTAGGACCATTCTATCCGATGTGGGACTTTACACCTTAGGAGTGAAGAGTATGTCAACTTACTAGTTTCGGATGGAAGAATATGTATATAGCTGGGCTTTTAAGATACTTTTAGGTGTTTCTAGTTTTATTTTATCATTATAAAAAGTTATTAGGGCATCTTTACATAATGCCACAGTATAAGAGTTCAATTTATAAAAAATAAAAAATGAGAAAAAATAAAAACAAAAACAAAAACAAAAGAAAACAAAAAAAGAAAAAAGAGGGAAAGAGAGAATAAAGGCCCAACCTAAATTTTGTTTTATTTCTTTCATTTTATACTCTTTATTGTGATAATGCTTTTCACTTGCCCAAGGTATTCACTTTTGTTTTTCCCTTTCATTTTTCCTTTCCTTCTTATCATTAACCCCATTACAACTCTAATAAAAGTCCTTTTGATCTATATTTTGCATTTGTTTGTTTGTGGTGGAGAACATAAATGATAGTTTAGCTTATGGAAAAAGGTTTGGATAGGTGGGTTTTGAGTGAAACACAAGCCTATACACTTTTGAGCGATGAGTGACTTACACACTACCTTTGGCAAAGGATTTCTATTCTAGATTTACCTTTTTCAAGTTAATTGCCATAGCAATTTTGATCTTAATTTATGTGGCAATTACCTGGATATGAAAAATGTTGAAATGCTTTAGTTTACTTTTGGCTTGTGATTAGAACATTCACTTTTGCAGTTTTATTTTGTTTTCTTTCATTTTTCCTTGATTTTGGTTAGCTTTGCCTAGGAGTGTAAAGGATAAGTGTGGGAGAAAGATCCTTACTATCATTTCTTCCATTAATTCTCTCTAATGGAAGCTTGAATCCACCATTTAGCTAGCTTGGGATGAAGGTTTTAAAGTGCATATTTGAATCCAAGACAAATGCTCCAAGAACTGGTTAATTTTTCTTCTCCTTTTAATGTTGCAATTTTCTAGTTTTATAAGTCTAGGTTTAGCTTGTAATTACTTGAGAATTGTGGCTAAAATTTTGGATTGGATTATTGAATTTGTTAAGTTATTGGATTAACATTTTGGAGAATGAATTAGAGCATTAATTGTTTTGTTTAGTGCTTGCACATTTTGTTCTCTTTTCCTCTAAATTTTAAGCTTGATTAATGCAATGGTTATTGTGTAATCTTATTCAAATTTTGTTTCTAATTGTTGATTTAAGGAATCTTGATGTTTGATTGATTAATTAGGCCTTTAGGATGAAAGTGCAGAACTTATAAAAATAAATTGATCTCTATTTTGGTGTGTTCAAGGAGCTTAATTCAAGGATTAATAAGTTAGTGTAATCTTGAGGTTTCAAGAGTCATTAATTTGCTAATATCTTGCATCTTAAGTGGTCACTTGAAGAAATTAATTAGGAATACCCTAAAAAGGATTGGGTCCAACTCTTTATGAAATCTAATTTGGATTATGAGAATCAAATTTCAAAGAATTCATTCAAGGCTAGCTACACTCATTTACTTGATTATTGTCACTTCTTTTGATTCTAGCTTTTAGTTTTATTTTACTTCTTGAATTACTTTTAATTTTAGTCATTAATCCCCTAATTGATTTTTGGAATTATTAGTTTTTAAGTTGCATTTGACATTTGGGAAACTCTCTTTAGTAATTGGAATCCATTTCGTGGGAAACGATCTTTGTTGCACTACTATTCACAAATTTATTTTACAACCAAGTTATTTGTAACTATTCAATAATAGTTATCAACACTCTTAGTCCATAATAGTTTTAGTTCATCTATCAATGGCTACAAATAAACATTTATTTTTCCTTTAGGATTGTTAAGACCAGGGATAATTAGTGCCAAGATGATATACTCTTTCTCATACACGTTGTTAGTGGTTGATTGTACAAAGTGACAATAATTGGCTAACAAGAATACTTTCACCCATATTGGCCAAAAGGCGTAAGGCCATCAACACATAACCTAAGTCAAACATTTCATGAATCATATGCAAAGTTAGGGTATGTGCTATCAAATACCTTTCACGTTTCTCCACTGGATGGTGAGTAAGAATGCCAAAATCTCGATAATTCTCATAATGACACCTTATTTCCTTTGTTGTTTTTCTAAAAGCAAATAATCTCTAAAGTCTAGGAACATGTGGTAGGTACCAACAACTACTTGGTTGCAATTTTTTTTCTTATATGACACTTTCTTATAGCATACCGTGCTTCACCATAAAACTTACATTGGCTGTATTTGCATCATCCTTATAATACAACATATACCCAGTCACACAACAATCGATCTTCATATAACTAAGCCCTAATTTTGATACTAAATTCTTTGTTTGACACAAGTCTATAAGCATACAAGTGTCTTTAGGTTGTGTCCTCCATATAAGCCATGGCACTAAATTGTAACCTTGTTATGACATGTTAGTCTCTGCTTTAACGCTTAGTAACTACATAGCCACTAAAAGTTCAGATTTCTCTTTACAAGCTTCCCACAAGGGCTATTGTGTAGCATGCAACATGTCATAGAATGTCCTTGCATATGGATTTGCCATCTTTTTAGCACTTTCATTTTAGTTATCCTTGAAACTTAACATGGTTGCATCTATCACCATTAGTCTCATATTGTGTCAGCTGGTTCCCAAGTAGCCCATGTGAGACATCTTGGATGCCTAACATTAGACACATAAGTGAATGATACTCAGTCGATATTCGCCATGACTAGTCCAGATATAATAGTCTAGCTTGAATCCATGTTTATAAATGTATACCTTCACCTCGTCAAGACACAAATGGTTCTTGCATTTACATAAGGCACATGGACACCTAATCTTCTCTGAATGCAAAAAGGAAGGCAATTAACATGCATAGGCAAGAAACTCGTTAACACCTTGGTCAAACTCTATTGTAAAATGTTGCCAACTTGAATCAACTCTATTATATATCCATCTTCGATTTTTTGGCACCTCCATTCTATCTCCCAATCAAACAAAACAAAAAAGACTATGATTAATATCTCCTAATTAAAGATGTTATTATTTTATTTGAGCTAGAAAAGTGGCACAAAACACATTGGAGGGTAGCATATGTGAAAGTAAAAAAAGATGAAGTAGCCAATGTACATGGTTCCCAAAAAATCAAATATGTCATGTGTTTTATAATATATTAAACAATGGTTTCTAACTTAACAAAACATGCAAAAAGAAAGCAAAATGAATTAAAAATTAAAAGATGGAGGTTAGGCCAAAATTTCTTTATGAACATGTGACATAAAAAGAGAAGCCCTATGGTATGACAAGCACAACACTAGTACTGAAGAATTGCTTATGATTCATCAGTAATGGAAATGAGACTAATTAATAGGATGTTTGTCATACCATATCAAGATATCCCTTAAGTTATATTACAAATGGTAATTACATTCATTGTCACTAAATTAACAATTTTAACAATAGAAATAACCGTTATCAAAGGTCAAAATAATTCATTTTTGGTCAAATAAATCATTTGAGCTTACCATTCTCATCTTCTATCCTTAACACATTTATTCAACTAGACACATCACAATTTGAAGCATGAAATTCACATTTAGACCATGCATCACAATTTCAATAACACACTTGCATTTTCCACATGTTCCATATTCTGATATAAATTTTAAAAATTCATAACTAATTCTAAAAAAAAATCAAATCATGCAAATTATGACTTTCTGTAAAGCTTAGAATGTCCTCTAACTACCATAAAAATTTTAGATCAAAACAATATCATATGGCCCATTAAAATCTAATAGAATCGTAATTGGGTTTAGAGGATGTTCTATAGTAAACCAAAAACTTCAAAAATTCATATCTCCCTCTACAGAGCTCCAAATTGGGTCCTCTTAGTGACTTTAGAAATCTTATGATGTGTATTATATGCCTATAAACTTTCATGAGCATTGAACTTCATTTGGCTCCTAAAATCATGTTGAAAACCAAACTGATCATATGTACAGTGATAATGACAATTTCTGCATAATTTGGCCAACTTTGAAAAATCATATTAAATTCTCTAGAGCTCCAAAAATAATGCCCTTATATTTTTTGAAAATTTCTAGATGAGACCTATATACTTGCCAAAGTTCATGCAAAAATTCATCCATTTGGTCAAATGTTGGTTCAGGGTAAGAATATGACAAAAATCAGGGTTAAATTAACATTATATGGTACCAAATGGCCTTCTAAGCATACCATAACCATTTAAGTATGTCCAAAAGTTCAAACATAGCATATAAAAGCATCCCACTAGGTCCAAATCACCATGGAGCACAAATTCACATCCTACTTGCATATATACACATAGACATCATGGCTTTGGATATCAAAATCACACTTTTTCATACATGTGGTTCCAAATTTGATTCATACAACATATTTACATGCTTTTACATATGTTCAAAGGTTTACATCTCATATATAACTTGTACATACATACTTTGACATGAATTTGTATAAAAAACTATACTATTGTTAAAGTATTACAAATTATGCTCCTTGGCTCCTATTCCTTGCTCCTTAAATTTAGCTAGATAAGGTTAAATGGAAAATGGAAGAGAGTAAGATTCAAATAATCCTAATAGCTCTTTCATCCGTTCAAGTAAGCATACATGGCATATAATCATATCAAAAAATACAAGTATACACCAAACACTTTCAAGAACTATTCAAATCATATTTTCAATATCGCATAAATATGTCAAGATCAAACTCAAGTTTTAGGGACTTTTGGTCTAATTTCACCCTATTATTTAGGACTTTTAGATTAGCCTCACTAACTTTCTAAAGAATTTTGACTTAGCCTTACTCATTCTTGAGACTTTTGACCTTGACTCAGCCATTCTTAATGATTTATGGCTTCTTTCACCCATTCCAAGGGACTTTTGGCACAACTTCACCCATAAAGAGCAATCTCACATTTCAAAAGCAATTCAAGAAGTATAATGGTACCATAGTATCAAACCAATAGCTATAGGCATGTCTTATGATTCAAACACATATACAAGTATTCAATGATAATCAAACAACCAATAAATGCATATAAGAAAGAATAAAGAGCTACCTTGGTTTAAGAAGAATAATTTTCTTCCTTGAATTCTACCTCCCCTTTTCAGCCTCACACCCACACCTAGGAGGAGCTTGGTTTGCTTGGCCTAAACCAAGGTAGCTCATCTAAGATGAGAGAAAGGAGGGAGTGAGATTAATTGAATCTCAATAGCTCATCTCTCATTCAATCATGCATAAAGAATGTAATATAATCCTTAAAGTGCATGCATGGCATACTAACATTTGAAATGGTTAAAAATGCATTCTTGGCATTTACACAAAGCACGCATAGCATACTTAGGTTTGCTAAATGAATGGATTAGCCTCACCCACTTCCTTCAAGGTTCTTGGACTTGCCTCACCCTTTTTCTCAAAGGCCTTGAACTAAGCCTTACTCTTGGGAGACTTTCTCTTGGTCTCAACCACTCCTAAGAGCTCTTAGTTCATCCTCACCAAAGATAGAAGGTTTTTGGCCTCTCCACATTTAAGTAAACCAATGCAAAATTCTAGGCATCATTTGAATACATAATGCAATACTATAGTTCCATGGAACAAAAGCATCATACTCAAATATAATTCATAGCTTAAAATACACATACACACATTCAAAAGCAATGTAGACATTTATTTATGCATGGGAAAAAAGAGAGAGAGCTACCTTGCTTGCATTTACACATTTTTTCCTTAAAGCCTTAAGTCCTCTCCCTTGACCTCACCCACCCAAGAAGGTGGAGATTATTTCTCTTGGCTTAGACACATCATATGGAAGCTAATTATACTCTTAAAACAAGTTAGGACATTAAACTTATATTTAAGAACATACTTGGTTCCATAAGTTACATAATGGTTCCATAAATGGCCTATTGAAGCAATTATCATGATTCAAGTTCTTGACTCCATTCTCTTCTCATTTCTAGGCCTCTTGACCTCATTTAAGGTCCTTGGAGCCATTACATATTCATTTACAAAAGCCTAGCTACAAGTTGTTTCATAAGGTCACATTATGGAAGCCATTGTCTCATCTCTCAATCTGTGATTTTTAAATTCTTCCCAAGGGTTCCTTCCACCTTCTACCATTATATGAAGTCCTAAACCAAGGTTAGAATAAATTAAAACACTCCCTAACCCCTCCATCTGTCCTAGGCCAACATTTTGGAAGCATTTAGGGTTCAAGGGGTTTCTGATTTTTCCTTGATGGCAGAGCCACTTGGGAGGCTTCTTAGAGGTCTTAGGAGCTCAATGAAACATTTAAATGGCCAAGGAAATTTATAGATTAAATCAGTTTTTACAATTCCTTCAAATGCACTACACTTTTCTAACTTAGATTTCATTAGTTTTTCTTGCAATTTCTTGGCATAATCCAAGTCCCATACCCTAATTCATATGATTCATTATTGGTTCTGCCCAAAAATACTCTCCCCTTGGCTGGCTATAGAGAGGACGCATTGCACATAAGAAGACTAAGAGAAGTGAAGTATGGAGACTAAGATTTTTACCTTGATTTCAAGCTTTCCTTGAATACTTTTCCTTTACTTCTAGCTCTCCTCTCCAAATCCAAATTTTCTACCTCTGTTCTACCCTCCCTACAGACCCAAAAACATCATCAAATCCATGGAAATAAAGAGGAGAAGAAGGAAGAGCAACTTGCAAGAGAAAAAGCTTGAATTTTCATAAATTTTCCTATTTTTTCCTTGCTTTTTCTCTCTTTAAAATCTCCTCTCCTTGTGCGCCTAAGAGAGCTAGCTTTCTCCTTTGTTTTTGGGGCAGGAACAAATTGTGGAATGAGGAGCTTCTAGAACGTGGATAAGAAGAAGAAGCTAAAAGGCACTTTATGCAACTTTTTATTTTTGCATTTTAGTCCCTTTTCTTGGCTTTTTCATTTTACACCCATTTCAACTCCTTTTCAAAATCCATCTTTTCCATCATAATATTTAGGCTTTCTAACTTATAAAATGCCTTTGGAACCACTCAAATTAGATCTAAAACCATTCCTAACTGTTTAGTCAAAATTTCAGTCAACTGACGGCAGAAATCACTTGCAGGAGGGGTTTCAATCGTTCCAGGGGTTCTCATAGTTTTTAGGGCCTCTGAGAACCTCAAAAAGCTTAAAATTTTCATTTAAAAAGCCTTCCTATGAGTTTTCAAAATTTGTTAGAAATTACAAAAATGTCCCTACTTTTTTCGGTAAATTTTTTGAATCACCTTAGCCTTAGTTTTTGAGCAACTCAAGACTCAAATTCTCATTTTTATTATTTATAATTTTATCCTATTTTTAATTGGCCCCAATTCCTTCTATTTTAGGGACTTCTTTTTGTATTTGGCCCATTTCTGACATTTACGAAGAAACCGAACATCACGTTTCTCATGTTTACGGAGGGACCAGATGTTACATGGAATGAGTTCTAGAATTATAGTGTTACACTTTGAGTGTTCCATTCATTAAATGAGGTGGCAAGTTGGCCAATCTGAGTGTGTAAGTTATGAAATTCTTACCTATATTGCATGTCATTCTATTGCATCCTCTCCATCAATTGTTTAAAATTGTTTTCCAAGCCACTATCCCTCTTTGGCTCTTTACTGGGGATATTTTGCCTCACCAATTGATTGGTCAATCCCATAATATTAAACCCTTGATTTTGATTTCCTTCCCCATATCTCAAGTTGGGGTGATTTCTCTACCCTAGGTTATATGTGTTAGAGAAAGGGTTCTACTTCTGTTGTTGTTATTGCATTGGCCTAAAAGGAAAGACCACATTGTATGGCTCAACTTTGTCCTCCAACAGTAGGCATTAGTTAGTAGGATAAGTAGCCAAGCTGCATATGCCATATAGCGGACCAATAAGAGTGGTAGAAGCCATAGAAGACTGAGGTGTGTAGCTCTGAAATGGAAAACTGCAACTCTGAGTATTGAGAACTTAAGGAGTATATGCCATAGGATATAATGTAGAAGGATGAGAGAAAGGACTTTAACTTTGACTTAAGGTAAGCTACTTTAACATAGCATGAACTTTTTGCAATTGCTTGCTCATCATAAGATCACTTTAAAGAACATACACTTCATTGACCCTCTTGATAATCCATTCTAGTTCCAAATTGTTGACCATTTTGTGCCATCCTTGAGATTAGATCCATGGCTACTTTAAGAGTTAGATCCACCAAAGCACCTCCAAAAGCTGCATCTAATAGACACTAATCTCTAGGTAAGAGATCCTTATAAAAATATTAAATGATTTGATGGTTAAGGATACCATGATGTGGATAGTTGGCACAAGTCTTTTAAATCTTCCTCAATATTCATGCAAAGATTCTTGTTACATCTGTATTATCTCACAAATGTCCTTTTTAATTGCAGCCATTCTAGAAGTAGGAAAAAATTTCTCCAAGGACATATGCTTCAACTCATCCCAAGATCTAATAGCATTTAGTTGCAAGCAGTACATCCAATGCTTAGCAATCCCTTTCAATGAGAAGGGAAAAGCTCTAAACTTGATTTGTTCCTCAGTCATGCCTTGCAATTTCATGGTAGAACAAACCACATGAACTTTTTCAAGTGTCGAATGGGATCCTCACCTATAAGAAACTTAGGAAGTAAATGGATCAATCTAGATTTTAGCTCAAAATTTGCATTTTCATTAAGTTTAGGGTATTGAAAACATAGGTTCTAATGTGGCACATCTGGGCATGTTAATTCCTCAATTGTTCTACCTATAGGGTTAGCATGTTGTGCATTCACATTAGGATTTACCAAAACTTCAAATTCACATGCATTTTAAGGTTCCCAACCATATTAGCATTCAAATTCCTATTCTCATGTAAAGCAAGGTTAGGATTATCATGCAAGTTGGCATTTAAATTCGCTTCTTCACCATGTCTAGCCATGTTTATATGAGGAAGATGAATTTTAACAACTAAATCATGCACAGGTTCAAAGCCAATCACATGCGAGCTAGAACTAGCTAAATTGAAAACAAGCTTTAAAATTCTCAATTGTTTGTGAAAAGTTTTTTCTATTTCAAAATCTAATTCACTCAATTTATCATGTGAGGACCTTATCATACACTAAACAACTACCAATCACCAAAGACAGAAGAGACTCAGAGAAAAAGTAAAACCAAAAAAAATGAAAAAATCAAGAAAAAAATGAAAGAAAATTCAAAAAATCAATGAAAACGAATGACTTTGACCAAAATAACCCACATAAGATACCTAAAGGTATCACAATTGATTAGCACACCCAAAATCCTTATGAGGCCAAATTTCACATAATTCTAGGTAGTGACAACAAAAATTCCAGATTTGAGTTAAATTACAAATTCAAATCGAAAAGTAAAAATTCAAGCCAAGAAGGTAAAGAAAAAATGTAAATATCAAAGCAAACACACTTCTACTACACCAAGGCACATTAAAACAAGAAGAAACTCACAAGAAATGACAACTAAAAATTTAAATGACAACTCACAAGAAATTACAAAAATCAAAGAAAATTCACAAAAATAAAAGAAAAATAAAAAAGTTCCCTAAATGATGGAATTTGGCCTAAAAATGGCAAATCAAATAACTTAGCTATTATTTTTGCTTAACTCACTGAAAATTTGCTTAACCCACTAAAACCTTAAGGATTCCAAGTTTTCACAAATTTGTGGGCAAGTTACATAAAAATTCTAGCAAATGCCTAATTGAAAGCAACAACCAATGAGCACAACTTCTAAAGCTTAAAACAAAGCAAGAACACAAATAAAAATGACAGGGGAAACATTTAAAAACTAGAACTTAAGCTAAACCATTGCTTCTAGGCAACGGAGCCAAAAAATTAACTAGCCTTAGTCGTGTTGGCTATCAATTTACTAGGTCTAAATTAATTTTGTAGCTAGGGTCGACCTAGGTCATTACTTCTAGGGAGCAAGTTGTGGGGCTTTCATAGGTTCAATTTTTTTAAGTGATTAAAGATGCAAAAGAATGGAGCTAAACTAAAATGTAAGATAGTAAACTCTAAATGCAACTAAATTAGCTAGCATGCACATTAAACATTATTATGCTTATGCAGATGCCAAGCACTAACTATATGAAATGCAATATGATAAATGCAAATTCTAATACGATGAATGCAAATGCAAATTGAGAGGGGGTTTTATTGCAAGGAAATTAAATTAGAAATTAAATGAATTAAACTAAGTGAAATTAATTAAGTTAACTACTAATTCTTAAATTGGGAAATTCTTTTCTTTTTTAATTCAATTATGTTAAGGGAAACTAAGGGTTGGCTAAGGAGACTTAGCTTTCCTAACTCAATTTTAATGAATTAGACTTAAGGGAAGTGAATTAAAGTAAACTAATGGATTTGATTGAAAAGTAAAGGCTTATGGAACCCTATGTACAAGTAAGTGTAATTCAACCTATCTAAAAACTCTAGTATATATTGACTTACAAATACTTGTTAATGGCAATCATCCCATTAATCTAAACACAAATTAGATCCTTTTAAATATGAAATTAAGACTAAACTTACCCAATTGAATAATGAGGTTAATTGACAACCCAGTTTGACAATGTAAAACCAAGTACCAATTAAATTTAAGCAAATAACATCAACTTAAATTAAATTGAACTCAAATGTCATTCCAAAATCAAAATTCTAACAACATTACAATCCAAATTCATCATCCAGAACATCAAAATTTTAGCCCATTATTCAATGCAATCTAATACAAATGATAATTTCAACCTAAAACTAAATTGAACATATGAAAAACTACTTAGAAATTCTTAAAACTAAGAACTCTAAGTCTCTTGAATTGAAATAGGAAAATAACTTAAAAAAAATTGCTCCCCTAAGTCTTCAATCTTCATTCCCATGAGCTCAAACTTCATCTCCTTGCCTTCCTCCTTGCTTAAGGTACCATGAATTTCGTCCTTCCTCCAATCATCAAGCAAGCTTTAGCCATGGTGGAATATGAGCGGAAAGATGGTATGAAGGTGAGTAGATGACAGTGGAGATGGGATGTGGAGGTGTGAATGATGGAGAAAAAACTTAGAAACCTAAGTTTTAATGGATTATGAAGTGTGTGTGTGTGTGTGTGTGTAACCGTGAGAGAGATGGAAAGGGGAAAAGGAAGATGTTCTTTAACATGAAGACAAGAAGGGAGAAAGGAGGAGGGGTAGCTAGGGAAACGAGGGGAAAAGGAGCTTTGATCTAATGGCTAGAAGAGTGGGTAAAGAGTTTAAGAGAAATCCTAGCCATCAAATTTCAAATGGACCAATAAGATAAAAGATAAAAAGAAAAATAACAATCCCCTTGATTTTTCCATGGAGTGATTTGCCTATTATACCTTTAATAATCTTCAAGAATGTCTTCAAAAGTTTTAGCCATTTGATGACTCTTGGAGCCCAAGATTTAATCTCCATCGTAAGATTTCATTAATTGTATTTCTATGGCCTAAAGTTAAAGTGCACCCATTAGTGTAGGTTGTGTTCAAAACATATTCATGTAGCATGCAACATAACCTAGGCCCAAAAAAATAAAATCCAAGAATGCCTAAAAAGAGGTCATGTGGTGCCATGTAAGGAGAATAAAAATAAAAATAAAAATTGCAAAATAAAATATAATGGGAATTAACAAGAACTTACCACTTAGAGGAGAATTTTATTTAAATTCAAAATTCCTCCAAATAACATTTGCAATTTCTAAATTAAATTCCCCAAAATAAAATTTCAAAATTTAGGAAGTAAATCAAAGAATAGAGAATATTAATTCTTAACAAAAAATTGGAAATCCTAAGATATTTACACATTTGCCCCTAAAATTTTAATATTTATACCTTTTTCCAAAATTGTCCAATAATTCAAATAATGTATAAAAGACTTGAATTAGCTTAAAATCATCATCAAAAGTATGGATAAATGTAGGACAAAATATATAAAATGAGGACTTATCAACCTTCGACCATGAAGCTTCATGAATGGAAAATGAATGATTAATCTCCTCTTATGCGTGCTACTCCCCTAATCCTAAAATCGAAAACTCCTCATGTGAATTCTCCATCCCATTATATGCATCCCTCTCTCCCGTCACTCTATCCTCTCACACCTCTCCTTGGACCCCTAAACTCGTGGCTCTCCTTAACCCTTTCTGTCATGCGTGCTCCTTTTCCCCCAAAACCTAAGAGTCCCTATTGAATCCCTCTCTACCCAAGACTCCTTCCATGTGTGAATATGTGTAAGCCCTTTTTACTTCTAGCTGTGCATGTGTGCCTAATGGATTATGGAGTTGCTACACCTCACGTGACCTAGTATGCATGTCTTTGTGCGAGTATGTGAAACCATATATGTGTGATTCTCTCCTACCGTGTGATGTGGTGGATGGAGTGAATGAATTGTGAATGGGGTTTGTGAGTGAATGTGTGATTATATGTGAGCTATCCACGTGCATGTGAGTGATTATCGAGTGAGTTGAGTGAAATGTTGTGTAGTTGTTGGACATGCATCTACATGTGAGTCATGTAGCTTTTATGAATCATATGCATGTGCTTATGAATGGAGTCATTCATTCCTCCCTTCACATGAGTGTATTGCTAGATAGAGAGCTAGAGTTTTATTCCCTCATAAGTGTGAGTATTTGTTTAAGTTCCTAAGACCCCTAGGAAGCTTTCTAAGTGCCTCTTTCATCAAGGAAAAATTTGAAACTTGATGGACTCCAAATACTCTTTATGGCTTGACCTAGAGCACTTAAGAAGGGTAGGAAGTGTTTTAATTGGTTTTAAACTTGGTTTGGGGTCATGTGTGATGGAAGAAGATGAGAGGAACCCTTGGGAAAAACTTAGAAGCCATAGATTGAGAGTTAAAGCAATAGGTTCCATAATGTAGCCTTAAAAAGCAACTTGTATCTAGACTCTTGGAAATGAAGTTGTGATGATTTCAAGGAGTTTAAATGGAACCAAGAGGTCTAGATATGAGAAGAAAATGAAGCCAAGAGCTTAAATTATGATAGTTGCTTTATTAGGCCATTAATGGAGCTATTATGGAACCAATAGACCAAGTATGCTTCTTAAGTGTGTGTTTAATGCTTTGTCTTGTTCCAAGAAAGTAATTGAATGTTATTTGTTGTGTCTAGTTCAAAGAGATTAAACTTCATCTAATTGTGGGTGTGAGATCGAAAAGGGAAGAGAGTAATCAAGAGGGAAGCTTGTGTTTAATTGCCAAGGTAGCTCTTCACTCTTTCTTATTTGCATTCTTAGATGTTTGATGGTCATTGTATACTTGTGTATGCATTTGTATTGTGAAATATGCCATTTAATATTGCCTTTTTGCATTGGTACCAATATGTTTATATCTTGGTTGTGAAAATGGCTTTTAAGGATGAGATGATGCCAAAAGTCCCCTGAGATGGGTGAGGTGGAGCCAAAAGTCCCTAAGAATAGGTAAGATAAGGCCAAAAGTCTCATGAATGAGTGAAGCCAAGTCAAAAGTCCTTAGACTAAGGGTGAGGCTAATCCAAAAGTAGTAACAAATGAGATAAGACTAGACTAATAGTCCCTAGAGCTTATTCTTGGCTTTGATACAATTTTCATGGCATGTAAATTATGTGTTGAATGATTCTTAATGGTGTTGGATATCTACTTGTATGCTTTAACATATTTATATGCCTTGATTGCTTACTTAAATGAGTGTATGAGCTATTGAGATTTCTTGAATCTCACCCCCTTCCCTCTCCTATCTCACCATGTCTAGGTGGTGTTCATGAGGCTAAGGATGGAAGCCAAGGAGCTTGAAGGACTATCTCTAGATAATTGTATAGTTTTATATAGTTTTTGATGTAAAGAAATGTCAAGTGTATATGTATATATTATTTTTTGAGATGTAAACATATGAGCAGGTGTAAAAGTATGTATATGTGGTGTATGAACCAAATTTGGAACCAAATCAATGAGAAAAATGAGTTTTGGGTACTTGGTGGCTTGTATGTAGTAGTGTATCCATGCATGTAGCATGGTGAGTTTGAGATATCTGATGATTTAGACCATTTGGGTAGTTCTTATATATTATGTTTATGCTTTAAAACTTGACCAAGAGATGATAAAGTATTTAAGAAGCCATTTGAACCACTTTTGACCCATATAGGGTGTTAGATTTGCCATATTTGTTAGCTATGTCAAAATCTAACCAAATGAGCTTTTCTTGACCTGAAATTTGGCATGCATATAGGTCTTGTCTAGAGCTTTTTAAAAGCTAAAGCGCATATTATTTGGAGCTCTAAATATTTTTTGGTGAATTTTTAAAGTTAGAAAATTTTGACAAAATTGGCATTATTACTATACAAATGGTCAAATCCTTTACCTCTGTCTTTTGTGAGTCAAATGATGTCCAATGGCTATGAAATTTACAAATATAAACTATACATGATAAGCTTTTTATAGCACTTGAAAGCTAGATTTATAGAGAAGGATAAACAAATTTTTGAAATTCCAGCTCAGTATCAGAGACATAGCCTGACCTCCGTTATTGTTCCATAGGTTTTCATGCCCTAATTGCTTCTGTTTTGGTCTGGGCTTATTTTTTCCCTCAAGTTAACATCCATAACTTTCGAGGATGGTATGGTTTCTAGGTTTTGATTTTTCTAGATTTAGTTATGAATTTTTGAAATTTATATCAGTAACTTGTAATAGCAAAACAAGGGCAACTGGACCTTTCAACCTTTTCTGATGTCAATCGTGGTCCAGCTAGGTTTTCATGGTGTAGAATGATTTTAACCTATAGTGGACATCTAGAGCTTTCTAAAAAGCTATCATTTGCTTAATTTCCATTTTTCTAGAATTAATTATAATTTTCCAAAATTGGTGCCAAAAAGTTGAATTTTAGACCCACGAGCAACTTGTAATTTTTTTAGTTTTTGGCTTCAAATCCATGGTTCATGAATTTTTTTATGATATGTATAAGTTGTATGGATGAAGTATGAATAGAGAATGGTATGGATAGGTTCATGAGGTCCACGGGGCAAAGATGAACTTTTGAACCCCGACGTAATGCAATAAAATGCCATGATTTTACTCTTTTTCTTTGGAAATACATGGAATCAAGCTTAAGTGAAGGTTAAATGAGGCTAATACATTATGGTGTTACATTGAAGGTACTTATAAGGAAATAGATATGTCAACCACAAACATAGTTTATGAAGAAGAATATGATGATGGTGATGGTGATGATGATGAAAATAAAGATGATGATGCATAAATTAGGGTTGAGTTTGATTTAATTTTGAATTTGATTTTGTTTTGATTAAGTTTAAATTGATTTTGTTTACCTTTTTTATTTAATTTTTTGTTAACTTATACTAACTTAAGGTTTGCTATTGTATATGTAGATGTTAGGTCATAGCTCTAAGCGAGTTTGTGCCCAATGAAGTACCTCTACACCACCACATCTGCACCTTCAACCACCTCTTTATCCTCTAACTTCAGCACTTGCATAAGCTCTTATAAGGATAGGCACATCCACTAAACCTGCATAAGCTCCAATCACCTGTATCATCTCTTTTAGTACCTTCTTTTGGTTTGCAATACTCACATCCAAATCCTTAGGGTCCTTCTACTAGTTCTACACCAATGCCACCTATCCAACCTTTTAGTTATGACCCCACAGATGGTCGAATATAGTTGTATCCTAACAAGCATATGTAAATCATAAAGTTTATATTATTTTATTTGTTTTTTAGTTAATAACTTAGTGTCATTATAACATTTACAATCTTGATGTTAATTGATTCAGTTTAATTTTATCATCATTATTGTTCATGATATTCTCCTTATAATTCAAGCAAAATTTAAACATCCATGTCTGATAAACACATATTTCTATCTATTTTATTCTCCTAAATTTAGGCATTTTAATAATGAAATATGGCTTTAAGACTTTAATTAGATAAGATTTTGTTTTAGTAGCCATTTCTATATTTTAGGAATTAATTTGCAAAATTATGGAATTTTAATGCATAAATCTTTTTAAATGAATTTTGTGAATAATTCTATTTCATTCTTTCCATTCTTTTTGTGCAGATTTTCAATGGAAATTGAAGCTTGAATGGAAATTGAATTGAAGGAGAAATGAAGGCTTCATGTGTACAATTTGATGAGGAAAATTTACAAGAGAAGCTACACGTGCAAAAAAACAAACAACTAGCCACTGCCAACACACACTTGAGCAAATGGATAAAGAAGGAACGTTAAGAACAAACAGAAAACACATTAGAAGTGAAGAAACATGTGGAATGGGAGCTGAACAAAGCAAACAAATGAAGCTGAACCTCGTTGAAGGAGTGAAGCAATACGTAGAAGAAGCTCGAGCTTGTGTGGAAAGGAAAGAAGAAGCATCGAGTGAAGGAAGCAACTTAGCTGAAACAAGAAGCCATGGCCACGTGAAGAATGAAGAGAAGAATTCATGTGTTGGGCTGGAATGAATCTGCATGAAAGGAAAATAGAGTACAAGCCACGGGTTAGTGAAGGAAAATGAGGCAGCTCGTGTGAAGAATGAAGAAAGAAGCTAGAGCTTAGGTGCTTGAGGCAACGTCGAAAAACATATACAAAGAGCCACGAGTTGAGAGCATGGAGGAGCAAAATAGAACAAGTTGACGTGGGGGAGAGCCACATACTAAAGAGATTACAGCCACGGTTTGGAGGACTGAGCAGTAGCAAGAAACACAGCTCTCATAAACGATGGACCACTCATGCATGGGGAGAACAAACACCACCAATTTTGAGCAGCGATGGGAGAAGAAGTTTCGCGTTGAACGCACAAGGCCAGCAGCTCATGTAATAACGCACAAGCCACCTACTCATACAATAGCAAACTCAAGCTTTGTGTGGAAAGAAGTAAAGAAAAGCAACACGAGTAAAAGAAAAGAAGGAGCAGCTGGACACATGCAGAAATACAAGAGAAGAAGACTCGAGTTTCTGGTTGAGGAGGAAGAATGAGCTGAAGTCTAGATAGCAGCTCGCTTGAATGAAGTTACGTGAGAAACACGAGCTGCAAATGAAGAAGCAGGAGCTAAGTAAAGGAAAGAATAACATGAGCTGCAGCAGCAACATGAATAAGGCGAGCTAAATCGCATGGGAAGCTTGGACTGAATAGATGAAGAAGCTACGGGCAATAAAGGAAGAGAAAGCTTGAGCTGCATGGATGAGCTTCAGGTTAGCGTGGATAACGTGAAGAAGTTGCAGAAATAGTAGAGGCAACACAAACAAAAGAAGCTACAAGGCAAGTAAAAAATTATGTGAAGAATATGAATAAAGAATGCACTGGAGCTCAGGGCTGGACGTGGGAAGCTTGCATGAATTAGAATATTATAAAAGGAAATACAATGGGGCCCACCTCATATACACATGAAGAAGCTATAGTTGAGCATGTGATTTAATTAAAATAATACAATAGGAAAAAGGCGTGAAACGCATGTGAACTCGAGCAGAAGGAATCACATAATTCACTCATTCGCACAATTCACCCATCTCACGCCCTTCATTCTAACACTTCGTCCACGCCCCTTCGTCTAGAGACCATATTCTCCACGCCATTTTTCCATCTCCACTCCATTCCTTCCATTCAAATGAAGCTCTAATCTCCATTTGTGACTAGCTAGGAGGAAGGTACTTGAGTTGAAGCTTAAATCCATGGATGAACTCAAAATTTGGCTAAGATTTCTTAATTTTTTACACTTTTTCTTTTTCTTGTACAAACTTGGTTAAGTTGTATTTGATTAGGAATTTGTGTAATTGTAATTAGTGGCTGGTTAGACACTAATTAGGAAGTCTTTTTATTAATTAATTAATTGGATTAAACACTAAATTTTACATTTTCCTACCATTTTACAAGTGTGCAATCAAGGTGTTTGATGAAATACTTGTGAGAATTGGTGTACCTAATTGTCTATTTGATGATTCCTTGGTGTTTAGTTGATTAATTAAACATTTTTGGATGATGATTCAGAAGCTAATTAATCAGTTAATCAATCAAATTAGGTATTCATTGATTCTAATGACAAGAGTTAGCGATTTAATGCGGGATTGAAGTTTCAATTCAACATTAGATTGTTAATTTCTTGATTCTTGCGTGGTAACTCAAGATACAATTGTCGTGAACATAATTAGGGACTCTTAGGCCATAATTAATCACAAATGGATTAGGATAAGGATAGTGGATACCAATGGACGATTCCAAAACTAGTCACAAGATCATCCTTCACTCACAATTCATCTAATTAGGTAGAATTTAGGAATTTTATTTTAATTTTATTTTAGATAGTTAATTAGATCAAAACTCCCTTTAGTTTAGAAATTTTTAGAGTCTTTTAACATTTGGAAAACTCAATTAAGCATTGAGCTCCAATTCCAAGAGAGATGACCTAGGTTGTGCCACTAGCTACATATTTAGTTCAACCTAGTTTTATTTTAAGGGTTGCGTGATGAGCCACTCAATGTCATAGTTAGAAAGTAACACCTCCCAAGATAAGGTAATTGTGGAATGATGAATGTGCATTATATATCTTATCCTATTAAATATGTATCATATGTTTATTTTTTTCTCATTATGTCTTAGTTTTGATTTTTCTGTTATTTATGCAAAAAAAGTATAAATGGTTGTCACAATATGACCAAATAATTAGACTCAATTGGAATAAAAAAGTGTTGGGATATCTTGTGAAATGCAATGCATAGAGTCTGGCTAGACTTGAAAAATGGGATCATGCCTAATTGGATCCCAAACGACTTAATGATCCAATTAAAGTGCTATTGGGAGTCAGATGAATATGAAGCTGTGTGCCAAATAGCTAAAAATAACTAGGCATCTACCACA